>JH720023.1:191287-428654 GCA_000231845.2 Tetrahymena malaccensis 436 | reverse complement strand
ATTGGAAATTGAGTCTAGGAATTATCCATTTTCACAAATTGAGCAAGTTAGATCTTCCTGTAAAAAATATTACTAATAGCACCTTAAACATTAGTTGTAAAGTGGTCCTTTGCAACTCATGCAAGATTTATGACATGCCTAGCATAGAAAACTTGCATCTGCATAGAATCCTTAAGGACATTTTTGTAAACAAGTATTGTTTTAGTAATAGCACTAACTGCAAATCTTCTATACTTAATTATAAAACTAGTTATTTTTACAAGTTTCAACACACTGTTTGATTTAAATGTCCCATAGACATTAAACACATTTTTATTGAATATTATCATAGGTAAATTAAGCTCCACATTCAAAGGTTTAAGTACAAGTGTTTTAATCAGTACAAACCATGCAATTTTTCTAACAAGGTAAACATTAATTGTCACTTTATTATAATAATTTTAAAATGTATGTAATCATTATTTTTATAAATATATTTATTTAATCAAACATTAATTTTAAGGTTTTTTTTTTTAATTATCTAAAAAGTAGAAATATAAAAGAGAGTAAGTAGAACTTTTAATAAAATTACCTTATAAAATATCCATTTTAAGTATTACATATATTACAAGACCCATCTAGAAATTTATAATATCCAATTGAGCATTAGTTACATATAGTTTCGTTTTAGCAAAAATCACAGTTAGATGGACATTAATAGCATTTATTCTAATTCTAATAATACACTTGATTGCATATGCATTCATTATTAACAAGGTTAGCATTTGGATCACATATACATTTTGAGTTATTACTTTAAGCAAAGCTTGGACATGAGGTATTACATGTCTGATCAAATTAAAGAAAAAAACCAATTTTGCAGGTCTAACAAGTTGATTAATCTATGCATTAATCACAGTTTGAAATGCACTAAATATTTACACATTACTTTAGATCATTAAACACAAATCCTTCATTACAATGTTAGCATTCACTTTAAGATGAACAAATAAAACAATTTGATGGGCAAGTAATATCCTTAGAAGGAAAAAGTGTATTTATATTTAGTATAAAGAAATCATTATTCTTTTTCAAATAAATAGTCTTTCCCTTTTTTAATAGTAATAATTAGTTACTTATTAAGTTTACAAAAAATAAAATTTTATACTAACTAAAAATTTAAGTTGTAAAAGGGATATTTTGCTTATTAATAGTAATCTGAAGACAGAGATGAAGTTATTAGTTTGATACTAACTTAAATAGGTGAAGAATTGTAAGTAACTTAGTAAAGGTTTGTTTTAATAAATATGTAACTCTAATTTTTTTAAATATTGAATCAATAAATATTAAATTAATTTTTACAAAATGAATCTACTTAATATTGAAAAATATGATTTGGTTAATCAACTTCAATCATAGAATCCCCAATAGTTAACACCACATCTAAAGTTAATGCATTAAAAAAGATATATTTTTTCTTAGTATAATCATATCCAAATATTAAACTTGCCTAATTATTTTATAAAAGAATATATTTTTAAAAAAGTTAAATTTTTAATCCAAAATCTACTCCGTTTGAAGCAAATACTTTAGATATTATAACTTTAATATAATAATCATATATATTAGTAATGCCAAAGTCATACATTTTTGAGCATTTAAAGCTTTTACCACTCATACTTGCTTTACAAAGCTTGTTATCTGATAAGAAAATATCATATGTCTACTGTTTATAATATCAAATAGAAGTTTAAAAAAAAAAACAAGCAAATTAAATAGAAATTATTACATCAATTAAAAAATATCCAGCTTATTATGTAACTGAACCGAGATCTGAAAATATATTATTTTTGTATACTAAATATGCTTTATCTAACATTAAATACTCTTATCTAATTTTAAGTGCTTATGAAAAATAAATTCGTTAGTTTAAGGTTTTTAAATTTTATAACGAAGAGCCTATTATAAAAAACGAATATTACGGATCATAACAAAACAAGAAGTAAAGAGAACCCTTTTAAGAAATAAATTAAAATATTTAAATAAAATAAATAACAATTTATAAAATAAATAATTTACATATTTTCTAACCATTGGATGACTACAATAAAAATTTTTAATTTCAAATTGTTATTTTTTCAAGTACCCATTTTTATTATCCGTCAAGAGAGCTAAATCAATTAACTAATAATATGAAGTATGAGCAGTAAAAAAATAGAGAAGTTCCTATTTGATTATGTTTAAAAAAAGATAACTCTATTAAAAATATTTAATTTACATTTTCTATGAAATAGTAGGAAGTTTTTAAATTATCCATATTCTATATCAAATTAGTTTTCATAATATTTCCATCTTCATCTAATTTGCTATATCTCCAAATTTAATCAGATTGCGCTTTGTAAACAATTGCTCTATTTTCCTTTAAAATTACATTTCAAAAAGAAAATTTCTAATTAGTTAATTAATTTACTTATATAAAGTAAACTTCGCTAACCACTTGAATGGGTAATTTATCTTAGCAGCAAATTAAATAAAAAAAAAGACTAGTAAAAAAGAAATTTTTGAGCATCTAATTTATTTTTATTTGTTGTTTTACTTAATTTTATTTCCCAATTTAGTTTTTTTTTATAATTTGATTTATAAAAAAAATATTCATTGGATAATCATTTTTATTTTTTAAAAGAAATTAAAAATCAATAAAATGAAAATTTGAGATAAATATTCAGCTTTATTTACAGCTTAAATTATTTAAGGTTCAAGTTAGCAGTTTTTAAGTATTTTAAATATAAAAACAAATATCAATATATATAAAGTAAATATTCTTGCTTCTCAAAGATTTAGAATTATTTTTGATACGTAGCCAAAGATATTTTAGTTTGATTAATTTGTATATCTTATGGATTAAAATATCATTTCTGTATTTAAGTATAAAACAATTGTTTGAATATAATTCCTATGCAAATAAAATAGATTTTTATCAAAATGAAAAAAATTTTTTGTAAGAAAGCTAATTTTAACTGCTATTTTATGGTATTACAGAATTTAAATTTCTTTTTATAAAATTAATATTTACAAAGAATGAAAACTTGATTAACCAATTTTTTGACAAATAAAAATAGAATTTGCTTTCTTAGATAAAGAAACAAAAAGAAAAAATTTTTTACAAAAAAATTGCTAATAAATAAAGTAAATTCTAGAATTTTATTTAATTTGTAATTTTATAATTTCTGTTATGATTTGTCTTATATTTAATAAAATTATTAAACTCATTTTTTATAATAAAATATATTTCTTGTTTTTTAGAATATTTAGAACAAAATTTAAGTTCATTACACATAAAAAACCATGCACAAATACTCTTTTTGTTTATAAAATCTTTACTATTAGCTTGATGATTATAAGTTTTTACTTGGATAATCCTTAAATTTTAAATTTGAGTATTAATTTAGTTTACATTTTAATTAATGTAAATATTATCATATTTACTCAGAAACAATTTAAAGAATTGAAATATATTTCTAAAAAATTAATAATATCATTCAATCTTAATTTGCTATTTTTCATTTACTGGTAACAATGTAACAATTTTTTCTGATTAAGATTCTCTTTTTCCAAAACAAAGATTGTAAACTGTAAATAAATTATTATACAAATATATCTAATTTGTTTTCTTTAAAGTAAAACAATACTTTTTTAAAAATAATTTATTTGTTAATATCTGCCTATTGTGGAAAACTTATTCCACTAAAATTAAATTTAAAAATAAAAATCCAAATAAAATTATATTCAACCAAAGAGCATTAAAAAAATGTATTATAAATATAAAGCATGCCAGGAAGATATACATATTATTCGCTAATTTGAGCACTTTTAATCATAGATTTTTCATTAACTCATATAATAACTGCTTAATTTAGAACAATAAATGATTAAAATATCTTAAATAGAAAAAAAAAGTTACCATAAATAAATAAAATATTTTTATGTTATTATTTACTCATTTTGCAAAATATTTTTAGGTATTTTAGATTGCTTAACTAGATATCTTTTATACTTCACTTATTTATTTATTTATTTTAGGGTGATTTAAGTATTTCTTTTATTAATTTTCCAAACTTAAGATATTAGCTTACATCACCTTTTTTATTAAGGCATATTTAGCTTTAAATTTAATAATTTTAATTAATTGAAAAACCACATTTTCAATTTTAATCGATTAATTTTTTTAAACTGTAGGTTTCTCATTTAGTATTTTTGTTTTAATTTGCTTATATTTAATGTTTAAAAATTGTAGAATGTTTATACCAAAAATCTCCTAAATTTTTTGAATACCTTGCTTGAAATGATCAAATGTATTATTTATATGTTGATTGAAAATTTATGCTTTTTAAAAATATATATTATTTAAATAGAACTTTGGTTTTGATGAAGAGTTTTGAATTTTTATTTTCTTACTTTAAATTTAATAAGTCTTATCTATTATAGTTGTTTTATTTATACATATACTTAAATTTGCCTAAAATCAATAAAAATATTATTGCATATAATTAACTAGTTATTCTTAAAAAAATTATTTTGTAGTATAGATATACCATTTAAAAACAATTCTGATTGAGTAAAAATAACAGCTAGTTGATGAAAATAATTTACTTAAATTCAAGGTTAATCTTTAATATGAAAATTTATATTTAACTTAATGCAAGTTAGATAATTAATTTAAAATTTCTTTAAAGTATTTTTTATTTTAAAATAAATATTTGGAAAAATAGTAATAATTTTTACAAAAAAAATAAATTTATTCTCTTAATTAATTGTTTAGAATTAAATACTATTTTTGTAGTAGATTTATAAAATAAAATTTATGAGATTTAAGAGTTTATAAATATATAAAAAAAGCAATAGAAGATTATATTTATTTTATAAAAATTAATATTTTAAGTTTGTATGAAATCTTTATTTGTGAAAATCATTTTCTTTTATTAGGTTTCTTTTACCAATTAATATTAGAATTTTTTAAAGATGAAGATAAAATAGTTTCTATATCTGTGATTGAATTGAATACCTAGAACTATTAAATATTGTATTAGATGTTTTATTATGATTAAACATTCATTTGGTGTCTATTTATAAAATAGTTTTTAATAGACTAGTATATCTTTGAGCAAATCATTAATATAATAATAATATTCAAAATCAGAAATAAACCTACAAAACCTATTTATAAAATTAAAATATTAATTATATTTTGAAAAAACACTAATTCATATTTTTACATATTGCCAAGTATGTTGCAAGTAGAGGACTTAAGTTAAAGTTACTCCTGCTAGAAATTAAATTATATAATGCAAATAGGGTAATACATACTACTTCAGTAAAAATAATCGCATAAAAATAATGTTTATTTTCCAGAGGTTTAAAGATTATTATAAAAAGTAAGAAAAATAAACTTGCAGAAGCCATCAGTACTCCGCTAAATTTGAATTCATTCAAAAAATTTATTATTAAGATGCAAGTTATTTTTCTCATTTCAAAGAAACTCCAAAAGAGTTTTTAACATATTTTAAATTGTAACAAATCTTATTGTAAAACATAAATTTAGTCTTATATGGTTGGCTTTATTATTATTGTAATAAAGCAATAAATTTATACTAGGAAGTAAATAGAACCAAATGAAGCTATGATATAAATATTTGATTACTAAGTCAAATTTTGCTAGTTTATTACTGAAAATGAGGAAAGTAAGAGTATATTTGAAGTTATCATAAAGTATCTGATAATTGCGTTGATTGATAAGTATTAATATACCCTGTTTATAAATTATGACTATTTTTTTACTGTAAACGTGAATAGTATCATAAAAAGTATAATTACTAATCCAATCAAATGGTAAAAGGTATTTTAAATAAAATTTTTGTAAAAATTTGAAATATTAATTCCTAAGCTAAATTTGTTAAAATCTCTCAAGATATCTTCTTCATTTTGAAAAGAATTTAATACTATTAGGTTTAAAAGATTGTATGACTGTAAATTTTTGAGAAAACCTATGTTGAGCCAAAAGGCATTCATATTCTGATTGAGAGCTAAGTTTCCAATCAATTAAGCAATTTAAATATAGTACCATCCCAATAAATTAGATGTAGAAGTACAAAATAATATAAAAATTAGAACTTAGGTCATTACAAACAATCCTAAAAATAGTTTCTAAATCAAGTCAGATAGATTAGAAAGATTAGAGCAATCACTTGATATTTAATCACCTATTTTTGAATTAATAATTTATTTTTAAATATTAACAAAATAGAAATTAAATTACAATTAGCATAGATTAATTTTTAATTTTTTTAATCTTAACTTTCGATTTGTGATTAAGTTAAGCATTCGTTAGTGCTTTACTAAAAATTTAAGCTAGCTTTGCAAGACAAACAATTATTAGATGAAGGACCATTGCAAGTTTCGCAGCTAAAATCGCATTTAACACATTAATTGGAAATTGAGTCTAGGAATTATCCATTTTCACAAATTGAGCAAGTTAGATCTTCCTGTAAAAAATATTACTAAAAGCACCTTAAACATTAGTTGTAAAGTGGCCCCTTGCAACTCATGCAAGATTTATGACATGCCTAGCATTGAAAACTTGCATCTGCATAGAATCCTTAAGGACATTATTGTAAACAAGTATTATTTTAGTAATAGCACTAACTACACGTCTTCTATACTTAATTATAAAACTAGTTACTTTTACAAGTTTCAACACACTATTTGATTTAAATGTCCCATAGACATTAAACACATTTTTATTGAGTATTATCATAGGTAAATTAAGCTCCACATTCAATAGATTTAGTGCAAGTATTTTAATCAGTGCAAACCAAGCAATTTTTCTAGCAAGGTAAGCATTAATTGTTACTTTATTATAATAGAATAAATTAAAATATAGATAATAATTTAAAATAAAGATTTTTAATAAAGCATTTATTTGAGGCTGTTTTTAAATAAAATTATCTAAAAATTAGAAATAAAAAATAGTCTAAGAAAAATGTTTTATTACCTCTTAAAATATCCACTTTAAGTATTACATTAATTACAAGACCCATCTTGAAATAGATAATATCCAGTTGAGCATTAGATACAAATTGTTGGGTTTTCGCAGATATCACAGTTAGGCACACATTTAAGGCATTGATTCTAACTCTAATAATACTATTGATTGCATACGCATTAATTGTTAACAAGGTTAGCATTTAGATCGCAAATGCATTTATAATTGTTATCTATTTTAGCAGAACTTGGACATGAGGTATTACATGTCTGATCAAATTAAAGAAGAAAACCATTACTGCATGTCTAACAAGTTGATTAATCTAAACATTAATTACAGTTTGAAATGCATTAAATTTTTACACATTAGTTTTGATTATTAAAAACAAATCCTTCATTACACGATAAGCATTCATTTTGAGATGAACAAATAAAACAATTCTATGGACAAGAAGCATTATTTTAAGGAAAAAGCGTATTAATATTTAAAATAAACAATTTACTGTTCTATGCCAAATAAATGGTCTCTCCCTTTTTTAAAAGTAGTAATTAATTACTTATTAGGTTTTAACAAAATAAAATAATATACTAACTAAAAATTTAAGTTGTAAAATGGATAATTTTATAATTAATAGTAATTTGAAGACAATTATGACGTAATTAGTTTGATACTAACTTAAATAGGTGAAGAGCTATAAGTAACTTAATAAAGGTTTGTTTGGATAAATATGTAATTCTAATTATTGTTAATATTGAATGAATTAAAATTAAGTTAATTTATCAAAATAATTTTACTAAATATTGAAAAATATTATTTTGTGAACGAGCTTTAATCATGGTATCTCCAATAGCAGTTATTGTATTTAAAGTTAAAACATCAAAAAAGACATATTATTTCATATTGTAATCATATCCAAATATTAAATTTGCCTAAATAGTTTTATTAAAGAATAAATTTAAAAAGGTTTAAGTTTCAGTAAATAAAAATTTACTCCATTTGAAGCTAAGACTTTAGATATTATAACCTAATCAAAGTCTTAATAATTATTACCAACACCAAAGTCATACGTTTTTGAACATTTAAAACTTTTACCATTCATACTTGCTTTACAAAGCTTGTTATCTGATAGGAAAATATCATATGTTTACTTTTATGATTATTATCAAATAGAAATTTGAAAAATAAAAGAGTATTAAAGAATCAAATAAAAATTATTACATCAATTAAAAAATATCCAACTATTTAAGTGACTGAGCTAAGATTTGTGTATATATTATTTTTGTACACTAAATAGTTTATATCCAACATTAAATATGTTTATCTTATTTTAGCTAATTAAAAATCTATCTCTAATGTTGAGGTTATTAAATTTTATAATGAAGAACCTTTTAGACAAAACGAACTCCATAAATCAAAACAAAAGAAGAAGTAAAAAGTACCCTAATAAATTAAAATATAAAAATAAAATAAATCATCATTTATAAAATAAATAATTTACATATTTTCTAATCATTGGATGATCACAAATATAACCTTTTGTATTTTTAAATTTTAATTTTTGTAAGTAGTTTAATTGATTAGTTGTTAATAGATTCAAATCAATCAACTAATATTTTGAATAGCCAAGAGTAAAAAAATAGAGTGATTGCTATTTAATTATTTTAAATAAATAAATAAAAAATATTATTAAAAAAATATAATTTACATCTTCAATGAAATAGTAGGAAGTATCTAAATCATCCATATTCTATATCAAATTAGTTTGAGTTATAAATCCATTTTAATCTAATTAGCTATATCTCCAAGTTTCATCTTATTAAGCTTTATATATAATTGCGCTCTTTTCCTTAAAAATTGTATTTTAATAAAAAAATATACTAATTATTTATATTTTACTTAGATGAAGTAAACATTGCTAAGTACTTGAATGGGTAATTTATCTTAGCAGCAAACAAAATAATAAAAAATAATAACAAAAAAGAAAGTTTTAAGCATCTAATTTTTTATAATTTGTTAATTTACTTAATTTTATTTCCCAATTTGCTTTCTTTTTTTTTAAATTGATTTATAAAAAAAAAGTATTCCTTAGACAACAATTGTTATTTTATAAAAGAAATTTATAATCAATTAAATGAAAATTTGAGTTAAGCGTTGAACAATTATTTTTAGTTTAAATTATTGAAGGTTTGAGATAAGAATTCTTTAATTAATTCAAATAGAAAAAGAATACAATATATAACCTAAATATAATTTTAAGTGCAAAATAAATATGCTTGCTTCTTTAAGTTTTTTTATTGGTTTAATTATGATTTGTGATATTTATTTTATTTAGAATGATTTGGATATTTTATGATTTAAAATTGTATTCTGTATTTAAGCATAATAAAATTGCTTAACAACTAAAAATAATTCTAATACAAATAAAATAGATTTTTATATAAATTATAACTTTTTCTGTGCGAAAACTTATTTTACGGCAATATAAGTTATTATAAG
Source organism: Tetrahymena malaccensis 436 (assembly GCA_000231845.2). Classification (NCBI taxonomy): domain Eukaryota; phylum Ciliophora; class Oligohymenophorea; order Hymenostomatida; family Tetrahymenidae; genus Tetrahymena; species Tetrahymena malaccensis. The sequence goes on along the minus strand of JH720023.1, from coordinate 419,140 downwards.
TTTATATGTATTATACAATTTAAATTTTATTTTATAATGGCATTGCTACAAAGAATTAACTAAGGAATATTTTGATTACCAATTTTTTAACAAGTAAGATAGTATTTGACTTCTTGATTTAAAAAAGAAGACTTAAACAGTTTTTTAGAATAAAATTGATATATTAATAGCTTGAGAGTGATTTAATTTGTAATGTTCTAATGACTGGTATGATTTTGTTTAATGTTTACTAAAGGTGTTAAAACTAATTTTTTATGATAAAATATATTAAATTTAATATTTAATATATGCCTAAAAAAATAGTATGATTGAAAATAATTAAAAAATGCAATGATACTATTTTTGATTATAAAATATCTAGTATTAGCTTAGTGATTATGAATATTTATTCAACTTTACCTCACAATTAAAAATGAATTTAGTTTACAATTAAATTAATGATCACATTAATTGAGAAACGCTTAAAATTTATTAAATTTTATATCTATGAATAATATTTAGTCATCTTAATACTTATATTTCATTTACTGGTGTAAATTAAGATATTTCTCTGTTTATGATTCTTTTTTTCTCAAGAAAGCAATGTAAACTGTAAGATAAATTAAATATGCAAATATAACTAATCTCATATAGTTAATAGCAAAATATCACTTTCTACTCATTTAGAAATTATTTATCATTTCTTATCTTCATATTTTTTAAATATAAATCTATCAAAGTTAAATTTAAAAATACATATGGAAAATAAAGGTATTAATGTAAAATTAAAACAAATTAAAAACTTTTATTATACTATTTAATTTGTTTTTATAATTAATCGATGAAGTAAAAAATCTTTGGTAAATTTAAGTACTTTTCATTTTAAATTTTTTATTAACTTAGAATAATTGCTTACTTTATTTAAACAGATCATTAAAGTGAGATAGCCAGTATTTTACTTTAGTTAGAAAAAATCATGTTAAAAAAATAAAACAATTTTTAATTATTAATTGCTTTTATTTAAAGTATTTTTAGATATTTATTATTGATTGATTAATTAGGTTTCTTCTTCATTTTTCTTATTGATTTATTTCTTATAAGGTGATTAATTAATTTCTTTTATTAATTTTTCAATCTTAATTAACAATACTTACATCAGCTATATTTATTTATGTATATTTATTATTAAATTTTACAATTTTAATCAGAATTTAAAAAATACTCTATGGTAGAACAACATAATAAACACATGATATCAATAAATTTATTAAATTTGAATAAGTTAATAGCATTTCATAATCCTTTGCTAATTTATACAAATTTAAAATAGGTGAAAAAAAATACTTTCTATTTTAATCAATTAATTCTTTTAAAAAGCTAAGTATTAAGTTGATAATTTAGGATCTGTATTTTATTTTGCATATTTTTGATGCTCATTTTTGAATTTAATGTCAATATAAAAACATATACAAGAATTTTAGATTTTCAGTATTTTCAAATAAAAAAATTTTAAAACTTAACTTTAATAAATTTTTATTTTGTTAAATTTTTGTAAAAATAAATTCAATAAATTAAAATTTTATTATGTTAAATTTAATTTTAAAAAATTGTATCAATAATTATTTATTAAAAGCAATGTAAAAGAATAGTTTTAAATTTAAGACAATAACTATTAAATTATTTTAATGAGAAATTTAATTTTACAAATGAAAAATAAATAACATTTAGATTCATCATCTATTTTTTTTTGGAAGTTTTTTCCAAGTAACCTTATAATTAATTATTTAAGAAGATAAAGCAGATTCTAAATCAGTTACAGAATTAAATTGTTAAAGTTACTAAACCATATTTTATTGTTAGTTATTTTTCAAAATGTTTGAACGATTTTTATTTTATAGGTAACTTTATGCAGATTTGAATAGGCTATAACTGAATATTAAAAGATAGACTATATTTAGTAATAAAGCAAGGATCACCAAACCTATTAACAAGCAATAATTTAAATAATAAAAAATAAAATGTGATTGATTTTACTTAAAGCTAAATAAGTGGCTTTCTAAGTGTTTAAGCTAAAATTATTTTTATTTTAAATTAACCAATATATTATGAAAACATTTATCATAACTATTTCAGATAGAATAATTATTAAAGATTATTATTTAGTCTCTGCTGGTTTACATAAAATAACATAAAACAAGAATATTAAGCTCAAACCTGCCAATACTATTCCACAATGAAGAAATTCATTCAAAAGTATTAATATAACTCCACAAATCGCCTTTTTAATTTCAAATAAAAGCCAAAAAATCTAACATATTTTTTTAGTCTAATTAATATTTAATGAAAGTACATACACTTTAGTCCTATGATTTAAGCTTTTAGTTAGTATAATAACAAAGCTGTAAGCATAAAGGATAATATATATTATGCCAAAGAAAGAAATTATGTAAATACTTCCATAACTAAAGTAGTTTTAAAATTTTATTGAAATAGAAGAATAAATGATTAGTAAATTAGAAACTATCATAAAGTATCGAATAATACCATTTAATATGATATATTATCTAACTCTGCTTAAAATACTTGATTGTTATCTTAAAATATAGGCAATAATCATAATCACTGATAGTGTAATTAAGCCAACTAACTAATTAAAGCAATTTTAAATAAAATTTTTATATACGCCCTATACTTATATGCCTAATTAGTATTAATTCAAATCTACTTCTAAGTCGTTATCTTATTGAAAAGAGTTTGAAACTAAATTTAAAATATTGTAACTTAAAAAATTCTTTATTAAACCAATATTTAGCCAAAATAAATTCAACTGTTTATTTAAAGCCAGGTTTCCTATCAATTGGAATATTTGTATGAAATACCAACCTAACAAATTATTTATACTTGAGAAACTCAAAAATAAAATGACAATTATTGCAGTAGCAATTGATAATCCTAAAGAGAACATTTGTAGCTAGTTTTACAAAGAAAACAAGGAATCACAATCAATATTTGTTTGATCACCTATTCATATTTTTTATTTATTCTAATCTAAATAAAAATTAAACTATTAAAAACTTACAATTTGAAAATAATAACTTTTATTTTTCTAGATTTTTAACTTAAGACTACATTTATGAAATACATGTGTTGGTTTCTTTTTCTAAAATAAGATCACCTGTACAAGACAAACAATTATTTGAACTTGGTCCATTACAAGTAAGACAACTAAAACTACATGAGAAGCAAATATTTTATTTCTAATCTAAAAAAGTTCCCAGCTAGCATCTAGAACAAGTATTGTCATCTTACAAAAAAAGTGGATAATTGCATTTTGTACATTAATTACTACTTGGTCCATTACATTGCTTGCATTATGAATCGCATTAATAGCATTAAAAATTTTTATCAAAATTAAATCCCTAAGGACATGAACCTTAGCATTAACCATTATAATAAAAGCACTGGTTTGAGCAAATCATCTTTTATTTATCTGTATATTAACTTTTTGCGCATTCAGTTACACATTTTTATTATTGCACATCCCATAAGCATTATACACATTTTTTTAACTATGAATCATATTTAAAATGTGGTTCACACTCTCGATATTTTGAACAATTAGTTTCACTAGTACATTAAATACATCCATCTTAACAAGGCATACATTCATTGCTTTACCTAATATTTAAAATTTCTATAAATTTTTATTCTAAATTAAGATATCTATTTAAATAAAACTTGATTTAAGCATTAAATTAAAATTATGTTTCAATTTTTTTAATATTTTATAATTTTTAAAAATAAAAATACTTATTGAGGTATTAGTTTATACTACACACACATTTTTTTATTGACTCATCTGATATGAAGGTATCTGGACATTTTAAAACACATTTATAATCAGCTGTTAAAAAGTAATCTTTCATGCAAAATAAGCATTCAGATTTAGATGAGCAACCAATACAATTCTCTGGACACGGTTAGCATTAATTAATATCTTAGAAATATCCAGTATTACAAACACATTAATCACTTTATTTATTTTTTAAAAATAATAATAATATGAATATTTAATGAAAAAAAATATAAAATAATTAAAATTAAGTGATTTATTTATAGCATATTTTTACTATATCCTAAAAAAATTAGGAATGATAGATATCTTTAAAAAAGTAAAATAATCAAATATCAAAAGATAATTAATTATATATTTAATTTATAAGTTGATATTTTATGATGATTTGAGTTATTTTTTAGAGTTAAAATATTAAAATATTTATTTCAAATTATTGTTTTTTATTTTAATTATAAAATAATTTTAAACCATATTTTGATAAGAATTTTAGTTTTAAATGTAAATTTAATTAATTTAATGGCTCTTATTTTTATAAAAATAAAAATTGTTAGAGGCTTTGTATAATCTATTAACAGTGCTCTTATAATATCTTTACTTTTAATTTGATGATTTAATTTTAAGTAAATAAAATATTTTTTAATAATTTTGAATCAATTCTTAATTAAATTAAATTTATGATTATAGTAATTACCTTACAAAACTACTGTTTTAAGGGCAAACACATCTTTTTAATTACTTATCATAGATTTACGTAGCAGGGCAATAAATACAGTTTCCTTCCAATCCCAAGAAATAACCTAATGAGCAAATCGAGCAAACAGTTTATGAAAGACATATGTCGCAGTTAAGAGGGCAAGGTTAACATGTATTCATTATTAAAATAAATTTAACATCACATTAGCATATTTCACTAAAAATTATTCAAAAAAAATTTAAATTTTTAAAAATATAAAAATTTATTCTGTTAATCTCATAAATTTTATAGATGTTTGATATTTTGTTAATACCAAAATATCTATTAATTTTAAATATTTTTTAAATTCAAAAATATGCTTTTTATAAAACTTATTGCAAAATAGTTAAAAAAAGAACAGTAATTATAAGATTTTATAAACAATTAGAGAAGAGGTAAAAAAATTAAAATAATTTATTAAAATATTGTTTTATATAATAAAATATACCTTATAATAGTACTTTTTTATGGGCAAATACATTTCGTATTAGATTAATCAATGATGAATGTAGAGGGACATTTATCAATGCAAGTATTTTTTATAGTTAAAAAATAATTCTAAGAACATTTTGTACAATTATTAATAGAATCACATTAATCGCAATTATTTGGGCAAGATTAGCATTTATTTTGACTATAAGTATATCCAGTATCACATTAGCAAGTCTAACTAAGATATAAATTAATAAAATATTATTTAAAATATTAAAGTAAATATCTGCATGAAAAGTTTAGGTAGAAACCTATTGAAAACTAATCAATACTATTTAAAAATATTTACTCTTTTAGTGTGCTATTTTAGGGACAAATGCATTTCGTTTTTGTATTATCTGGAATTAAAGAATTAGGGCAATTAGTAACACAACTACCATCGATTGATAGCAAATAGTTATTAGAACATATTTAACACTAATTTTATATACAATTAGCACAGTTTTAAGGGCATGGATCACATAAATTTCCATTTTCAAAAAACTTTTCATTGCAACTACATTATTAACTTTTATATATTTTATCATTTTTTATTTAAAATATTTAAATATCGAATTTAAAAAAAGATATGAAAAAAAAAGTTGAATATTTATTCAAAGCAAAATAAATAAAAGAAAGTGATATTTATTTAAGAAAACCTAATATATCAACTGTTATTATTAAGATCAAATTTTCATTTTGAAAATTTTCTGTTTTGGCATCATAAAATAAGTATTATTTAAATGAAAAATTAATTTAAAATATTTAAATTCATATTATGTATTTTCAAACTCTAATAAATATTTACTTATCTAATGTACTATTTTCTCTACAAATGCATTAATTTTTTTAATTATCTTAATTAAATGTTTAAGGACACTTAGTCACACAAGTTCCATCAATATGCAAATATTGTTATTAGCTGCAAGTAATGCATTTATCAGAATTGAATATTTAACATTAAAGGCAATTTGAACTTAATTTTATCAAATACATATTTCCACTTTTTACATCATATAAAAAAGTAGTTTATCCCTATTTAAAAAAATATTTTTTCCTTTAAAAATAATAAAAAATAAATTTTACCTATTAAAAATTATAATCATAATAGGGTGCATTTGCTAAAGCATAATTATATTTCAAGGATGAAGTAATTAGTTTAATATTGAGTTGCTTTGTTTAAAAGATGTACACAATAGAAAATAAACTATTTTTGAGGAAAACATTATTCTATTTTTTTAAATTTAAATTATTATTTTTAAAATATAGGTATATTAATTATTTACTTAGAATTAATAAATAGATGTCTAATCCCTATAAAAAAGTAAATTATCACCTATAGATTAAACAACATCTAATGTCTAAGCATTAAAAAAGACATAACTATTTGCTAAGTAGCTGTATCCAAAAATTATACTAACCTAATTCATTCAATTCATAAAAATTTGAACATTCTTTTATGAATATAATTACTTAAAAGCAGCTAAAGACTTTTGATATAACCATTGTTTAAGTATCTGAGGGAACAGATAAAATATATATTTAAGAACATTTAAAAGTCTAATTTTAAAATTGAGCTTTACAAAGTTTGTTATCAATAAGAAATATATCCTAAGCTAACTATTTTTATTAAATTATTATAAAGGAATTTTTTAAACAAAAATTCAAAGTTTTTCAAATATTGTTGCTATTAATATGTTTTATAAATTTTGAAATTAAATTAAAGGTTTTGATTTATCATAGATTAAAAAAATTATTATAAAGATAATTTATTACATCTATCAATTATAATTAGTATTATAGATTTAATTAACTTAAGTCAGTGTATATTTAACTCTTGTAAGTGAAGTAAGTATTATTAATGAGTAAAAATTATTGTTAAATATTTATATTCTTATATTTTATTTCTATTGAATTTTTAAAATTTATTATGTCATCCTAAGATGTAGCTTAATAAACCATTTATTTTTTGTAGCATATTAGATAATAGTATTTTCCCTTTTTATTTAAAAGAAATATGTTTAAATAAAAAAAAATAAAATATTTTATTTAAAATAATAATTATTTAAACAATATTTTAAGAATTACATAATTCATCATCAAACCTAATTCAGAATAACATTTAACTTTACTTTATTCTGCTATTATTTATTATGATAGAGATAAATTTGCTAAATTTAATATTTAATAGTATTATTTTGTGCTTGAAAAGAAATAGAGAGACTGATATTTCTAATTTTATAAAATATTTTTAAAATCAAAAAAATTAATTTAGATTTTACTTCTGAAAAAAAATACTAATATAAATCAAAATCTTCCATATTTGTAATCTTATACGTTGATACAATATCTCCATTTAAATTAAATATGCTATATTTCCATATAGAATCATTCGCATCTTTGTAAACTATGGCATTTTATTCCTAAAGTAGAATTTATATTTATTTATTTAGATGTTTAGAATGTAAATCTTACTTAAATGTGGATGACATCTTAAATTACTTAAATAGGAAACTGAGCTAAACTGTAAATTATATTTTATATAAATATTATCAAAGCTAATTTCATCATAAACGAAAATTGAGTTATTCCTTCTTTTTTTGTTTTTAACTATTTTTTTTATTATTTTTTATATAAAAATGTATTGAATAATTTCTAATTTCAAAAGAGAAAAAGAATAGAGCTTTTATATTTTAATTAATTTAAAGATTAGATTTTGATAAAAAAATTACCATATATTTTATCCATTGATTTTTGTTATTAAAACTGAAAATTAAATTAAAGGGGTTTTTAATTAAGTTTTTGAAGGAAGAAAGTGGGTTTTATCTTGAAAGAAAGTTTCTGTTTCATATCTATTTCGTAAAATAAATTTAATTAATATGGATTACACAATTTTCACATTTTCTGGTTCGTCTATGTATCCTAGAAGAAGGATAAATCATTTTAATAAAAAAAAATACTCTTTCAGTAATCAATACAAATGAAAAATTTTTAATACTTTACAGTATGTATGTAACTTTTATTTAAACCGATACAAAACTTTATTACATTTTTTTTAATAGATTTTTGAAATAAATAATTTGAAATCTATGAATAAACAAAAAAAAGTTAATTTTTTTGTTAAATTTCCCATACATTTAATCTAAAAAATACGAAAGTATTAATTAGTTTATGTAAACTGTAAGAACAATAACTCAAAAATAAAAGTGAATGTCTTTTGTTTTAAGATAAAATATAAAATATATTAATAAGTCATTTAAATATTTATTAAAATTTATTTCTGTAAACCAAATTTGCAAATTTAGTATGATTTTTTAAATTTTATATTTTAGGCTTAAAGTTTTGAAAACAAAAAGATATTTCGTGGTTAAGAAAGTGAAATTGTAAAAATTAATTATCTTTCTTATCAATCATTCATTTAGTATTTCTAAGTTTACACTTTTTTTATTTCAATTTACTCAAATATCAGTAACCATAACTTATTTGATTAATAAAGTAGATTGATAAAACTAAAATATTTTTAATTTAAAAATAAAAGAATATATCATATATTATTTTTATTATTCACTAAAAAAATATTTTTTAGGTGATTGGGTATTTAGTATTTTAATAAATGCAATTCAACTTACAATTAAAAAAAAGAAATATGTAAATTTAATTAATAATTTATAATTCTTTATTAATTATTTTCAATTTTTAGTGAGAAAGATTTTATATTTAAATTAAGATACTCAATTTTTTTTTCTTACCTATTTTAGCCAATTTATTTTAGAATTATTTAATTATGCAGATAAAATAGTTTCAATATCTGAGATTGAATTAAAAATCTAAAATTATTAAATTTATAATTTACTGTTTTATAATTCTTCAACCATCATGCGATTTCTATTGGCAAAATAATTTTTGATAGATATATATATCCTTAAGCAGAATAAAAGAATAAATATGACGTTTAAAAACAGAACTAAGGCTACAAAGACTATTTAAATTATAAAAATTAATTTAATAAATAATTAAATTTGAATATATTTAATACATATTGCAAAATAAGTAGCTGTAGAAGGGTTTATGTTAAATTAGCTTCTATTAGATATTAGATTAAATATGATAAATAGTATAATGCATACAACTTCAGTTAGAAAGATAGCATATAAGTACCTTTTATTTTCAACTGGCTTCAAAATAATCATATAAATTAAGAAAAATAAACTTGCTGTAGCCATCAGTACTCCACTAATATTGAAATGATTTAAAAAAACTATTGTTAATATGCAAGTTATTTTTCTTAGTTCAAATACAACCCAAAATAGCTATTAACATTTTTTAAATTATAGTAAATCTATTTATAGTACATAAATTTATTATTAAATGGTAGGTTTAATTACTATCTAAATTAAACAATAAGTTTGGATAAGAAAGTAAATAAAACCGAACAAAGCTATTAAATAAGTATTCGATTTCTCTGTAAAGCTTTTATCATTTATAAGATAGAAAGAAGAGATCAAGAGGAGATTCGATGTTATCATAAAGTATCTAATAAGTGAATTAATTACTAAATAATTATATATCCTGTTTATAAATTATGACTTATTTTTGAGAATGTAGCTCAGAAGCATCAAAATAAAGATTGTTACTAATCCAGCCAACTGGTAGAAATTATTCTATATAAAGTTTTAGTAGAAATCAGATATTATGATACCTAAGCTGAATTTGTTAAAATCTATCAATTTATCTGAAGAATTTTAAAATGGGTTATAGATAATCAGATTAAATAGGTTATATGACTATAAATTTTTGAGAAAGCCTATATTTAGCCAGAATACATTCATATTTTTATCAAAAGCTAAATTGCCTATAAGCTAAAGAATTTGCAAGTAATACCACCCTAATAAATTCGACGAGCATATACAAAAGTATATAAAAAGTAAAACTTAAGTCAATATAAATAAACCTTAGCATAATTTCTAAATAGAATCAGATAAATTAGAAAGATTTGAACAATCCATTTAAATTAAATCACCTATAATTTATAAGAAACGTTTACTTTTATTAAAAAATAAAATATGAATTTACAATTTGCATAGATTTATTTTTATTAAGATGCCTCTTAGCTTTAATTCTATTATTCTGTTAAACATTCATTAGTACTCTACTAGAAGATTAAATTAGTTTTGCAAGTTAAGCAATTATTCGATAAAGGACCATTGCAACTGTTGCAGCTTTTATCGCACTTTTGACATTAATTAGATACAGAATCCATGAAGTATTCATTTTGACAGATTTAGCAAGTTTGATCATCTAATAAATAGTATTACTTTTAGCATCTTAAACATTAATTCTAATTTGGACCTTTACAAATCATGCATGATTTATGGCACTTCTAACATTGATTATCAGCATCAGCGTAATATCCCTAATCACATTATTGCTAACATATATTATTTTAGTAACAACACTTATTACATGTCTTCTTTACTAAGTTATTAAATTGGTTATTTTTACATTCGTTAACGCATTAATTTGCCTAAGTATCCCACAAACATTAAACACACTTTTATTAAATAATATCATAAACAAACTAAGCTCCACACTAAATAAATTTAGTGCAAGTATTTTTATCTTAGCAAACCAGGCAGTTATTTTAGCAGGGCAAGCATAAGTTACCGCTATATATTTATGTTTAAAATAAATAAAAATTTATTTTATGCAATTAATATTTATATATTATTTTAAGTGAATATTTTAAAATTAAAGAGAGTAGAAAATCTTTAAAATAAATAAATAATAGATTTACCTTATAAAATATCCTCCTTAAGTATTACAGATATCACATGATCCATCTGCAAATAAGTAAAAACCTATTGAACAGGTGATACATTAAGTAGAGTTGCTACATTCATCACAATTTTATGTACATTTTAAGCATTAATTTTAACTCATATAAAATTGCGAATTGCATTGGCATTTTCCATCAAAAAGATAACCATTTTGATCGCATATACATTTTGAATTATTATTATCTTTTTAAGCAGATATTGGGCATTAGTTATTACAAGTTTAATCAAATTAAAGTAGATAACCAGTATCACATATTTAACATGCTTTTGAATCATTACATTAATTACAATTTTAAATACATTTTATTTAATCACATTAGCCTTAAGCATTCAACATATATCCTAAATTACAAATTAAGCAAAAATCTGTGTAAGAAGATGAGCAATAAAAACAATTCTAAGGGCATGTTGAAATATTCTTGGGAAAAAGAGATTAAATGTTTAAAATATAATTTTTATTGTCTATTGTCAATAAAATTGTCTCTCCCTTTTAAAAGTAGAAATTAATTTATTTTTAAGTTTATTTGAAATAAAATTATTTACCTGCTGAAAATTTTAATTGTTAATGGGAAAATTCACATTTTAGTAGTAAGACAAAGAAGTAGATATCAATTTAATGTTAATTTATGAAAGCGATGGGTTATAATTAAGTTAGTAAAGGTTTGTTTTGATAAATACATAATTCTAAATTTTTAAAAGTATATTGTTTAAAAATGATAATAAAAGTATAATTACTTAATACTATATGATATCTAAAGGATCATTAGTACTACTAATTTCATCTCCGCTTGTTTAAATTTCATTTAATGATTATGCATCAAAAAAGACATATTTTTCATAAAAGAAATCATATCCAAATATTAATTTTATCTAAATATTTTTTATAAAAATAGTAAATTTAAATTTAATATATAATGCATAAAAGCTTACCCCATCTGCCTCAAATACTTTAGATATAACAACATAGCCTTTGTTAAAAGCATCTGCTTTAAAGTCATACATTTTAGAGCAATAAAATGTTGTGCGCAACATTTTTGCTTTACAAAGCTTATTATCTGATAGAAATATATCAAAGTTTTCCTATATTAAAATAAAAAGAAAATCTTAATGAGTTTACTAAATACTTGAAAAAATAATGTGTTAAAAAAGTAGGAAATGTAAAATTTAAATAGTTATTTATTAATATATAATCAAACTAGCTAATAAAATATTAATGTATAAACAATTTTTTACATCAATTAATTAATAATTTGCTGGTTAGGTCACTTATTTGAGAGAGGTAAATATATTATTTTTATAGACTAAATAATTTTTATCAAACATTAAATAAGTTTATTGATAATTAACTATGTTAAATGAAATGTATATATTTGAGGTTTTTAAGTTTTCAAGAGAAGAACCATAAAGACAAAATCCTTTTTAACCAAGACATATAAAGTAATAATGAGGCCCCTTTTTTATATGATAAAAGTTATATTAAAAATAAAAAATATTTAACTTAATGTAAATAAGAGCGGATAATAAAATGATATTTTCATCAAAAATAAATTTACATATTTTCTGACTATTGGATATTAACAATAGTTTTAATAGCGTTTGAATGTTGAACTTGAATAGTAATTTTATTTATTGTTTGTTAAGAGACTCAAATCAATAAGTTAATATTATGAATCATCATCTGTAAAGAAATAGAGTAATTGCTAATTATATTTAGAAATGATAAATGATTGAAAAAAGAATAAAGCTTTTTACATCTTCAAGTATATAGTTAGTGATACCTAAATCATGCATACCATTTATTAAATATGTTTAAGTTATATTTCCATTTTTATCGATTATACTATACCTCCAAGTCTAATCAGAATAAGCTTTATAAACGATTGCGTTGGTTTCCTTGAAATTATTTTAAGCGTTTGTAAATAATGTGAAAAAAAGAAAAATACCATACTTAGATGAAGTAAACATTATTTTAAACTTGAATTGGTATCTTATCTTAGCAGAGAATTTAGTAGCAAAAAATGCTAAATAATAAGAGTTGTTTATGCATTCAGAACTTTTGTCCAATATTTTACTTAAGTTATTTGATTTTTTACTTATTTCAATATTTATTTTTACTATTATTTATGTTAGTTTTTAATCAATAAGAATTCATAATTTATGAGAGTGTGATTAGAGTAATTAAAGAGATAACAAAAATAAAGCAAAACATAAAAATTTTAAATATCTCATATTAGTTAGTATAAAGCCATTTCGAATAATTAGCATTTTTTTCAATTATATATATTTGTTTATAGCAAATACAAAATATAAATTTAATCTATAAAAATTGAAATATTTAACATAAAAAGCTATATAAACCACGATTAAGAATCCTTAAACTGGTTGTTTTATCAAAGAAAAAAATACTTGCTGATATTAGCTACTTATATTTAGTAGAATTTTAGAACCAAATTTTACATACAGTATATATATAATAAATACAACTATATTATTTAATAAATCTAATTATATTTTTTTACTCAATCTAAGCAATTCGCTGAAGCTAAATTTAAAAAATCCTTTTTGATTCTTTATTTTGAAAGCTATTTAATTAGTATTTGTAAAACAAAGTGTAGTATTTTTAGATATTTTTAAAATATTTTGGTTTTAAAATCTTTGTTTTTACTTACTCAAAAATGTAACTTCACTTTTCATAATAAGTTTTTAATGAAAATATTTGTTTTTACTGCGTTTAATATGTTCACAAATAATAGTTTTTTAAATTATTTGGTTAAACATAAATAGGACAGAATTATAATTTTTAAGAAATCGAACAATATTTTGGGCAATCAATTATTTGTTTTTAATAAATGATATATTAAAAACAAAAACTTGATCAAATGTGAAATTTATTTGCTTTAGTTTGAGTTGCTTATTTTTATATTAATTTAACGCTAATAATATAAATTAGGTAAGATGAGATATATTTGTTAATTATTAAAAATTTTGATCAATTTTTTTGCTACTTTGGAGATAATAGTAATAAATTAGTAATAGAAGTCATTATTGAAGATTTAATTTTCAAAAAATTAATGTAAACTGTAAGATAAATAAATTAGAATCAAACAATATTTATTCTATTTTTTAAATGAAACAGACCTCAAATTTTATAAAAATATTAAACCAGGTATAAATATGAAAATATAAAATATTTTTTATCAACAAAAGCAACATTTAATCAAACCTAGAGATAATTTATTTCAAAAAAAATAAAGTTAAAAGCAAATTAAGTAATAATGAAATTTATTAGTTAATTAATTTGTGTAATTTATTTCGTCTAAGTGATTTGAGGCTGCATTTTGTTTAATTAATAAACATATTTTCTGCTATATATTGTAATCAAATATCAAATATTTATTTACATTAGTTATTTTGATATATTACAATCTTTTAATTTTTTTAAAACTTACTTACATTTAAATTAAGCCTAAAATCAGTATTTATTTTTATAGATATAATAAAATAATTGTATTCAAAAAACTAATTTAAATTTGTTTAAAAAAAGGAAAATATGATGAAATAATAGTATTTGCTACTAAATACAAATTTAATTAATTAAATAAACATATAAAGAAGGTCATCTAAAAATAAACATTGTAGATTCATTAATTTAATATATTATTTTCTTTCTGTTTTCAAAGATTTTAATTAATCTTATTAATGATTTTTGGGCTGATTTAAAATTTTTTATGCGCTTGATAAAACTTCAGACTTAATCTGAAAGAATTTATTAAATTATCATCTTTTTTTTTTATAATATTTTTACCCCTAATTTTAAAAGGAATCTATAGTGCAAGTTAAAACAGTTTCAATCTCAGTAATTGAATTAAACATTTTAAACTGCTAAGGTATTGGTTGCGAATTTAATATCAATGTTTACTAATTTGCCTTATTTTTAAAATAATCTTATATGTATTAATAAAGATTGTGGCAGAATATTAGAATAAATATGATGCTAAGTATGGTTGCAGATACTACAAAACCTAATTAATATAAGTGTTAAATGAATAATTTTCTAAAAATAATATTTACATATTGCCAAATAGGTGGCTAGCTAAGAATTTATATTGAATTGTTTTCTGTTAGAAATCAGTTCAAACATTATAAATAATGCTGTCATTATAATTTCTGATAATATAATTATTACTAGTTATTATTTTTTATTTATAGGTTTAGAAATTATAATATAAACCAAAAATATCAAACATGTTGCTGACATTATTATTCCTTTGTATTAAAATTAGTTGAAGAGAGTAACAATTAGAATACAAATTACTTTTCTGATTTCAAAAAATATCCAAAATAGTTGCTAAATTCTTTTAGATTAAGATATATCTACTTAAATAACGTAAATCTATTAGCTTAATTCAAAGACACCTTTCAGGATAGTAATTAAGATGTAAATGTAAAGCAATAAATATATTGAACCAAAGACACAGATTATGTAAATATTCCCATGGTCTAAGTAATTACCTAAATTTATTGAATTGAAGGAACAGAGTAATATAAAATTTGAAGTTATCATAAAATATCTGATTAGTGCATTGAATATAAAATATTAGCTTAATCTCTGAATTGTTCCTGATTAATTTTTCAATAAACAAGAATTCAACATTAATAAAAGTATTAAAGTCAAAACGATTAGATGAATAAAACAGTTTTATATTACATTTTTGTAAAATTCTTAAATTTATAAGCCTATTCCATATAGATTTAATTCAAATTATATATCTTTAACGTTTTAAAATGGATTCTTAGTTATTAAGTTCAATAAATTGTATGACAAAAAATTCTTTAAAAATCCTATATTTAACCAAAAAATGTTCATATTTTCATTAATAGCTAAGTTTCCTATTAGTTAGAAGATCTAAATACTGTACCAGCCAATTAGACTATTTGAACTTGAAAAAACTAAAAAGAAAAATAGGGTTACCATTGTAGTTATGAATATTCCTAAAAAAATCTTTTAAATAACTTCTGAGAAACCAAAAAGCGAAGAGCAGTCAATGTTTGTTTATTCACCTTTAATTAAAATTAAATTAAAAGTATTTTCTTTTTACTAAAATAAAAAATTTACAATTTGAATATTCCATCTTTTAACTCTCTTTGATTTAACTTTCCATTTAAGATTAGGTCAAGCATTCTTTGGTATCTTTTGATAAAACTTAATCTTTTATGCAAGATAAACAGTTATTTGAATTAGGTCCATCACATGCAAGACAGCTGATATTGCATGATTTACAAATATTTTATTCTTAATCTAAGAATTATCCTAATTCACAAATAGAGCATGAATTGTCGTCTTATAAAAATAGCGGAAATTTACAACTAGTGCATTAATTTACATTAGGGCCATTACAGGATTAGCATTATTGGTTGCATTATTAACACTAAAAGCTATTATCAGAATAAAATCCAATAGGGCATGAGCTAAGACATTAACTATTATAGTAGTAACATTACTAACATATCTATTTTTATTAGTTATAAATCTATTAATTTGTACAGCTGGTAACACATTTTAGTTCTTAAACATCCCATAAACATTATACACATGTTTACGATGAGTAATCATATTTAAATTAAGCGGTGCAGTTAGAATATTATTAACAATCAGTAGGGCTAGTACATTTAATGCATCCATCCTAACATGCAATACATTAATTGCTTATTTCATATATTATAAAATATTAACTAAAAAGTATTATCAAATAAATAATATTTTACTTTTAAATAGTTCTATTTATATCACATATGCACTTGGTATTAGTAGAGTCTGCAATAAATGTTTATGGGCAACTAGATTCACAAAATCCATCAATGGTTAAAACGTATCCTGTTTTGCAAGCAGTGCAACTAATTTATGATGAACATATTTTACAGTTTTTAGGACATAATGGTTAACAAATACCATTAACTTCAATAAAAGTGCTATCACATATGCATTTTTTATTTGCTTAATCTACTATAAAATTAGCTGGACAAGAAGAAACACATTAGGCATCTGCAGTTAGAAAGTAGCCATTTTGGCACTCAGAACAAATAGTTTATGTGGAGCATGTTTTACAGTATTATGGGCAATTTTATTAGCAAGTACCGTTTATATCTACATATGGAATATTACAAGGACAGCTTTAGCTATAATATATGAAATCATTTTTATTAAACATTTGAAAAGAAATGTAATTATAAAAATGAATTTAAACATTTTTTCAAGAAATAGAATTATACTTTTATAAAAAACTATTTGGTCTACAAACACATTATTGATTAGTGTCATCTGGCATAAATTAAGCTGGGCATGTAGAAACACATTAAAACTAGCTATCTAAGTAAAGTGGAGATTAACACTTAATGCATTTTGATATTGATGAACATTTTTAACAACCAGAAATGCAAATATTAAATCCTTTGTAAAAATTTATCAAATATTGATTATTATCTTAATAAACCTAATATGTGAGTGACTAAATTTAAAAAAAAATTTTTTAATTTTAAAAAATTTAATCATAGTTAGTTACATAAGAAAAATCATAGTAAACAACATGATAATAAGGTAATTTGTAAGAATATGGTAATTAGACAGCATTTTACTCTATATTAACTTAATTAGATGAGCTAAGATATGTTACAGTATACTATTTTGTCCCTATGAATAAATTATTCTAATTTTTTATTAAATATATTATTCTATTAGCTAAATTTAATACTTTTTTACCTAATATTACAAAAAGGTTTAGTAATCGATAAATGGTAGAGTGACTCCTGTTGATTTTAATTCTTGCAAATCCTAAACATTAAAGTATCTAAAAGCCATTTACTAATAATCGTAGGCGATTATAATTGATATCTAATTATATTTAATTAAAAAATTAGCTAACATTAATGAATTTTAATTATTACTATGAAATTTAAAAAATATTTTAAAAATTTTACATTTGGAAAATCAATTACATCAGAAACTAGTAGCTAATCAATATGTATAGGGTTATTAAGCTTTTAACTTGCAATATCTTTAAAGATTGAATTGCTAGTTTCTATTTTAATCAAATAGTCTTCTGCCAGATATAAATTCCATTTCATCTATTAATAAAAATAATGAATGAAAAACAAAAAAAATAAAATTAGAATATTAAAAATAATAATTAATTTTATCTGTTTCTATTGAAGATTTGTAAAATATAATAATTTTTTTATCATTTTGGTAAATATATATTTTTATTTTATATTTAATTAAATATAAATAAATTTACTACCAAAATCAGTATAAAAATTGTAAAAAATACAAATCATTTTTAGAAATCTAAAATTAAAAATTTATTTATTTACATTTACTAAAAATATATTATCCGTGGCTCCTATTGAAAGATTGATCTCATAAATAGTTCCATTTGTAAACATTGTAGAATTAACAATTATATTTGTAAATCCATGTCTCATTTATTTGGAGTAATAAACATTAGTAGAAGTGAATAATTCTTAAAATGTACTACTTGCAATTAAAAATTAATATTAAATATTTTAACACATATAGTAGAACATTCCTCCCTATTTGATTTAATATAATTATTTTTACTATTAAAGAGTAAATATATTTTTATAAATTATTTTTTTACAAATCCTTAAACTTAAACTTAAGTTGATTGGCAAGATTAAGTAGTATTAGGATATACTAGATTTTATAAATATCCTAATTAACCGGAAGTCATAAGATCCAAGTCTATAGTATGATATTAATTACTCTGAAAATAAGTAATATAAAGCAAGTTCTTTATAAGTTAAATATTTATGATAAAATAAAAATGCTTCTTAATTATAAAATTTTTACATTTATGATAAAATATCTTGCTTTAATGTCGAATGGTATAAGTCCTATAAGCATATAGGTAGCTGTGATATTTCCTGAAGCATCAAGAGTACTGTATCTGTATGTTAAATTACTCATAGCTTAGTAAATAACAGAACTTTTTTCCTAAATTTTAAAAAATAAAACTATTTTGGTTATTAATTTAAAAATATTTTACTTACCTAAATAAACATAACATCTCCATTAATTTAAATAGGTAAAACATCCTAACTTTATACGTAGATAAATTAAAGTGTCAAGATACTCAAAAGATAAAGTATTTTCATAATTTTTAATATTCTATTTAGAATTTATTATTAAAACTAATTTCAAATGAAATAAAAATAAATTATTAATAAGTATGAATGATAGCTGTTCATATGAAATCTAATTTTCCTCTTAGAGTTATTTCTGGCAAATAAAATATCAATTAAATTTAGTTACAAATAATCAAATTTAATTATTTACCCTCAAAATATTTTTTTGTCACATTTCTTGTTTATTTAAAAAGATAAAATTGTTTCTGTTTTTGATGTTGAAAAAGATTAAGTTTTAATAAAAATTATTTTGTTCTGGATGTTTTATCTACAAATTAAAAATGAGTAAGATGTTTATAATAATATCAATTGATAATCCTTTGAATCTAATTTATCTTGAAATTTGTCAAAATAAATTTATTGCTATTTTAATTTACGAAATTAATAAAACAAAGTATTGATTTGTAACCTAAATTCGAGTACTATCAACTATTGATTAATAATTATAAATATATTTATACCTAAATCTAATAATTTTTATTCTTAATTAAGCTTATCAAAATTGAGATTTTTTGAAAATCTTTACAAAGAAATTTGCTTTGTATACAAAATAAGGAACAACATACAAACATGTAATTACTATTTTATTAAACATGAATTTACTTTCATCATTATGTAAATTAAAAACAAATGTATTCATTCTCGAAATTAATAAAAAAAAGAATTGATTTTTAACCTAAATTCGAGTACTATCAACTATTGATTAATCAATTATAAATAAATTATGGTTAAATCTATAAACTGTATTCTTAATTAAGCTTATGAAGTTTGTGATTTTTTGAAAATCATTACTAAGAAATCTGTTTTGTTCAAAATAAGGAACTACATACAAAAAATGTAATTACTATTTTATTAAACCTGAATTTACATTATGTAAATTAAAAACAATTGTAAAGCTTAACAAGAAAATTATAATGTTTTAAAGTAAATTAAAAGAATTTTTTGAAATGTAAATGTATCATTTAGATAAATACCAACTCATAAAATTATTTTTGAATTAATAATACTTAGAAGTGATAAAAATTTCATAAGTATGCTTCTATTATCTATCTAAAATTTTGATAAAAATAAAAAATTTATTATATTATTTCCCCCTTCAGTAATAAATATTTTAAACATTATCTACTATTTAGCCATTTTTATAGCTTTCATAAAAAAAACTAATTAATATAATATTAAATTAATATTTTATTACTTTTTTACATAAATATTTGTTAGATTTGTTAATTTTAAAAATTAAAAAAACAAACACAAAAAAAATAGATTTTTCAAAATAAAAACTATTGATTTAATTAAAACCTTTTTTAAAAAACGGAGTTCAAAGTTACAATTAATTAAAATTTAATTTTATTTCTGTTACATGTGAATAAAACATTAAAAATTAAATCATATAAATTAATATATTTTCTTTTTCAAATATAATAAAATTTTGTTAAATTATATACACATTTTAAATATTTCTTAAATTTTACTTTTTAATAGTTAATTAAATTTTATTATTTTACAATCTCATCTTTTTTTAGAAGGATATTTTTACCACTTAATTTTACTATTTTGTAATGAAGAGGCCAGCACTGTCTAAATATCAGTTAAGGAATTAAATATTTAGAACTATTATACGATTGGTTGTTAGTTTTATTTTTTTATTTTTTAAATGTTTTTATTTTAAAAGTAATTTTATAGTTATTAATAAAGACTTAAGCAAAATACTATTATAAAAATTATGCTAAGAATAATCGTAGATATGACAAAACCTAATATTTTAACAAATAATAAAAATATAATAAGATAAAAAATTGTAATTACATAGTGCTAAATATGTGGCTAGCTGGGGATTTATTCCTAATTCTTTTCTGTTAGAGATAAATTCAAACATTATAAAAAGAGCTATCAATATAATTTCTGATAAGGATATGACTATTAATTATTACTTAGTCTCTGTAGGTTTAGAAATAATTATATAAACTAAAAATATTAAATTCATTACTGAAATAATAATCCCATTAAATTTAAAATCATCAAAGAATATCATTATCAGAATACAAGCTATCTTTCTAACTTCAAAAAAGCACCAAAAGAATTAATAAATTCTTTTATACTAAAGTAAATTTAATTAAGTAACGTAGATTGCTTGGCTAAGATTTTAGCTACCCACAAGAATAGAAACAGTGATAAAAGTGTAAAGAGATAGGTATATTAAACCAAAAATCCCTATTATATATATATTTCCTTTTTCAGTATAATTTTATAATTTTATTGAATTGAAGATACAAACCAAAATAAAATTTGAAGTGATCATAAAATATCTAATTAACCCATTAAGTATTATATATTCATGTACTCTCTTAAATATTCCAGATTGGTTTTTCAAAAAATAAGTCTTTAACATTAAAAAAAGTAATAAAGCTAATCCTATCAAATGATAAAAGCAATTTTGTATCACATTTTAATATAAATCTTAAATTTAGATGCCTATTCCATACTTATTAAATTCGATTTATATATCATAAACATTTTGAAATGGATTACTAGTAACTAAATTTAACAAATTGTATGCTAAAAAATTCTTTAAAGTCCCTATATTTAACCAAAATATGTTCATATTTTTATTAAAAGCTAGATTTCCTATCAGCTAGAAAATCTAAATACAGTACCAACCTAGCAAGCCATTTGAGCTACAAAAAATTAAAAAGAAAATTAGTGAAGCAATGGTAGCAGCAAAGATACCAAATAAAATTTTTTAAATAAGATCTGATAAAGCAAGAAGTGAGGGACAATCAATGTTAGTTTGGTCACCTATTATTTAAATTATTCAATTAAATTTTGTTTGGAAAAATTGAAAACTTACAATTAGAATATTCTATTTTTTAATCATTTTAGATTTAGGTTTCAACTTAAGATTAAGTTAGACATTCACTGGTATCTTTTGAAAGAACTTAATCTTTCACACAAGACAAACAGTTATTTTTATTAGGTCCGTTACAAGTAAGGCAGTTGATATTGCATGTTTTACATATATTTTATTATTTATCTAAAAATTATCCAAGTTCACAAATAGAGCATGTATTGTCATCTTATAAATAAAGAGGATAGTTACAACTAGTGCATTAATTTACATTAGGTCCGTTACAGGTTTTGCATTATGGACTGCATTATTAACACTAAAAATTATTATCAGAGTAATAACCAATAGGACATGAGCTTTAGCATTATGAATTATAATAATAGCATTATTAGCAAAGCTACTTTTGTGAATCATAAATTTAATTGTTTGTACAATTATTAACACACTTTTATGCTTAAACATCCCATAAACACTGTACACACTTTTGTGATAAGAAATCATATTTAAATTAGGCTCCACAATTAGAGTATTATTAACAATTAGTTGGGCTAGTACATTTAATGCATCCGTCCTGACATGTAATACATTAGTTGCTTTATTATAAAATAGAAAATTATCACCAACTATTTAACTAATTATAGATAGATAAATTTAATTGGAGATGGGAGAGAATAATTTGAGATTTTTTCAAGTTTCCCTTTTAAGATATCTTAAATAGTAAAAAAATATAACAAAATTTTCTTTGGAAATTCTATTTCCCCTCTTAATTGATTGAGATAAAAATTAATATTTACTTAGATAAGGATTAATTTATGGCACAGACGCATTTATTTTATTAAACGTCGACTATGAAAGTATTAGGACATTAAGAGACACAAGTATTATTAACAGTCTAATAAAAACCAGCTTGGCAAACTTAACATGTAGTTTAGGATGTACATGTTTAACAGTTTTATGGACACGGCTAGCATGTACCTCCAATATCAACAAATGCTGTATTACAGGGACACGAATTACTAATATTTTGATTAATTTATAATAATACCATTAATTAAGCAATTAATAATTAAATTTATACTTTTATAAAGTTCTATTTATATCGCAAACACATTTAGTTTTATTAGAATCTACAGTAAATGTTAATGGGCAAGATTAAGTACAAGAACCATCTAGAGTTAAGTAATAACCTGTCTAACAGGCAGTACAAATTGTTTATGATGAGCAAGTATTACAGTTTTGTGGGCATTATTAGCAAATACCATTAATATCTAAAAAACCACTACTACAAGGGCACATATTACTATTTGGTTTATATTATAAATATTATTTTTATAATTTTGAATTTTATAATTTGTATTACTTTATTAATGTTCTGTTTACATCGCAGATACATTATGTTTGATTGGCATTCACAACAAATGTTTAAGGACATGTTGCCACACAAGTCATGTCTGCTGTTAAGTAATAGTTCTATTGGCAGATGGTGCATGATGTTTATGAATTGCATTAATCACAATATGAAGAACAAGGTTTACAAACTCCACTAATATCTACATATGAAGAATTGCATGGGCATAGATTACTTTAATTTAAAAAAAAAATTCCATCAATGTATTACTCATCATATAATATTTAATAAAATTATTACTTTTAAAGTGTTCTGTTTGCATCACAAACACATTATTTTTAAGTAGAATCAACAACAAAAGTTTATGGACAAGAAGAAGTACAAGATCCTTATACTGTCAAGTAATAATTTTGAGAACACTGAGAACAAACTGATTAGCTTGTGCATACATCACAATTTAAAGGGCATTATTAGCAAACATCACTTATATCTATGTAACCAGTATTGCATGGGCATTGTAAGCTAGATGTTGATGAAAAAATTTATATCATTAAATATTTAAGATTTAATTAATTTTTATAAAATTACTTTGATAAAGTGCTATTTTAACGACACACACAATTAGTATTAGTTTAATCTGGAATAAAGTCAAGTGGACAAGTAGAAACGCAAGTACCGTCTGCAGCTACATAATATCCTGCTTAACAAACAGAGCAAATAGTTTAAGAAGTACATGTGCTACAATTTTATGGGCAAGGCACACAATTACCATTTAAATCAATGTATGTTGAGTTACAAGGACAACTTTAGCTAAAAATATATTAAAATTTTAATAAAATTGGATTTAAAAATATTTTTATATTCTAAAGAAAGTTACTTACTTTAATAAAGTACTGTTTTGCCTACAAATACAATTTGTGTTGCTATTATCTGGAACAAATTAAGTTGGGCAAGTAGAAACACATTAAAATTGGTTATCTAAGTAAAGAGGAGATTAGCAAACAGCACAAGCTGTTATTGATGAGCATGTTTAACAACCAGGTACACAAAAATTATATGTTTAGCTAATATTTATTAAGTACTGATTAGATCCACTGAAAACCTAGTAAGTGAGAGACTAAAATTATATTAAGTAAATTTTCTAATATTTTTATGGTTAAATCTAACGATTACATATGAAAAAGCATAGTAAATAATATGATAATAAGGTAGTGTGTATGAGTTTGATAATGCGTTAGGACTTAAAGCAATATTAACTTTGTTAGATGAAGCGTCATATGTTAACGTGTACTATGAAGTGCCTATAAATATTGAATTCTAATATTTTAGTAAATAAAATTTCCATATTAATTTCATTTAATGAATTTCATAAATACCTAATATTACAGAAAAGTCTTGTAATTAATAAAAGGTAAAGCAACTCCTGTTGATAGTAACTCTTATAAATTTTAAGCATCAAAGTACCTAAAAGCTTTATTTTTGAAATCATATGCAGCAATAATTGATTTCTATTTGAAATATTTTTAAATAGGAATAAAATATATTTTTAAATAATAAAGTTGAAAGATATTTATTTACGCTAGGAAAATTTATTACATCAGAAATAAGAACTTAATCAATATTTGATGGATTATTAAGTTTAACTGAGGTAACGTCTTGAAATATTGAATTAGTAGTGCTTACTTTTGTAAGATAATCTTCTATGAGATATAAGTTATATGGCATCTAAAAAATTATTAATTTGTTTTGTAAAAGACTTATTAATTATATTAATTAATTTTCAAATAAATTATTAAAAATTCAAAAATAGAATTAAAATATTTATCAATTTTTAAAATAAATTTATTTTTTTAAATATAATAATTTATTTTATGTTTTATATTTATTTTAATTAAATATATATTTTATCTAAAAAAAATAAAAATAAATTTAAATTGATTAGAAATTACACTGACTAAGACTATGTTTTATGTTTAAGTAAATGAAATCTGTATTTGGTATATAGTACCATTAGTAAATAATTAGTTATCAAGAACTATATGAGTGTATTCATTTCTTATTCCTCCATTAGGAATACTGGAGTAAGAATTTTGAGTATTGAAAATGCCTTGAAAAGTTGAACTTTAAAGCAAAAATATATTAAATGAATCAAAACACATATAATAGTAAACATTCGCCTATTAATTAATTAAAAAATATAGTATTTTTTTTTGTTGATACTTGATTTTATTTTTTCAAATAGAAGTAATAATTAAGATAAAATTATACTATTCCCTAGATCATAATATCAGATGTTGTACACGGTTTTGCAGCTTTCGGATATTAAAGAGTTTATAAATACCCTGTTTAACCTGAAGTCATTATATTTAAATCAATAGTATTATATGATTTGTTTTAGTAATAATTCAAATAAAGCACATTCTTTTTTAAGTATGTAAAAATCTGTTTATGCTTGTAATTAAAAATATGATACATTTTAGATAAAATATCTGGTATTCATGTCAATTTTCTATAGTCCACTCAACAAATATGTAGCTATAATTAATCCTTAGGCATCAAGAGTACTATATCTATAAGTTGAATCACTTGAGGCTTAATAGATGACAGAGTTTTTTTCCTTTTAAATAAAATTTTCTAGTTTAAATACCAGCAAAAAGTATTAATGTCTCAATATCAAATTTACTTATATAAAGAGAACATCATTGTTTATTTAAATAGGTAAAACATCAAGAGCTCTAGTAATTAATAACTATATAGTTAACGTAGCGAATAGAATATTTGTTTTCATTCTTTTTGTTATTTCAACTTTAGATATTGTGTAAATATTAATTATCAATTTAATAGTGATATTAATTAAATTAATTAAGTTTTTTTTTTATCTTTTGTTGATCCACCTGATTTTTATTTTTCCTTATGTTATATGCTGGTTCAAAAATCGAGTGATTTCATAAAAAATTATTAATCTTTATATAATCATTCTATAACTAAATCAAAATCCAAATTTCTTCTCTCACTTTACCAAGATGCGATAAAGATACAATTTTACATTATTGAATAGATTTGTTTATATAAAACATAGTTTGTGTTTTTAAAATAAAGAAATCATTTAACTTGATAAACAATAAATTAAGCGAAATCATTGGATATTTTTTGATAAACATCTATTAACATCAATCAAGATATTTGAAATATAAATTAATAATTATTCTTTTATATATTTTTGATTGATGTTACAATATTTGAATTTGTAAAGCAAATGAAGTACTATTAACAATTAGATTTATTGATTAAATTTTATTAAGTATAACCAAATAATAAGAGTAAGATAAAAATTTAAATCAAGAAGTGGTGCAGATAAAAAAATAATGAAATACTAAAACAAAACTTTTACTACAGCTAGAGCTATTAAAATGTAAATATAAATTAAATTTAAGTGAGATATTTGATTTTAATAATAATAATAATCATTATCAGGATAAGACTTAACTGATTTAGAATATTGATTCAAGTAGCTTCTTTAAAACTCTTTAAACAGCCATCCATTCGTATAAAGGCAATTGTAACCATAAAAAATTAAATAAATACTTATGTTCGATTTATTTAATTTATTGATTTGTGAAATTTATTATCTTGTTAATTAAAAATTTAATACCCATCAAAACACTAGACCTGATAATTTATGTTAATGATATATTAAACATAATTTAGATATAAACTCTGAAATTTGATTACCAATCAAATAAATTTGCATCAATCAATAAATATGATAAGCAAATAATGAATGATTTTGAAGTATATTTGTATTTTGATAATAAAATAATTTCCTCCTATCAATTTAATTTCTTTTGGTATATTAAAATTTTCTACTTAAAATTGTTAGTTATTAAATAAGTTAGTGGTAGAATTATTTAAAATAAATGAATTTCAATATTTTTAATGTAATCAGTATTTTTTCAAATAGAATTTTACATTTTAGCAAAAATTTAGCTGATCTTTAAATAAATATTCATACTTTTTATTAGCCAAATAGTACTTTAAATATAATAGATAGTACAACTTTTAAAAAGTGTCTTTAAGTATATTAAATTCAGTAAATAATATAGAGAAGATTTATTTTTCTTTTCCTATTTCTTTTATTAAAATTTGGAAAAAGAGATTACACTTTAAAGCATACACTGCATGCAAATTAAATAATTATAACAAAAATCATTCAAATTTTTAATCCTTTCTTTTATTTAGAAAATTTCCGAATTTATATTTTACAAAAATCAACAAAAAAATGATGATAATTTGATGAAAAAAATCTAAAAGCTTTCAATTTAAAACCAAAATTGTCTAGATATGACAAGGAGTTTTAAAATTTTTAATAAAAAATTTATGAATAATTCATAAATATAAAGTAATAAAATTATAAAATGAATGTAATTAGTAATATTGAAAAGTAATTTATAATTCATCAATAAATTGAATGATGATGTTTATATTTACAATCAGTTTATCATTAAAAAAATTAATTATCTTATTTTGTATGAACTTAATTTACTTCTGTATATTTAATTTACAGTACTACCTTATTCATTTTATATTTTAAAATTTATATATCATATTTAGTCACATCATTCATAAAAAGAAAATAAATTTATTAGTCCTAATAACATTTTTAATTTATTTATTTAAGGCTCTATTAAAAGTAACAAAGAAATTAAAAGTGAGGTTGGTCAATCAGACATATTCAAAATACTAAACAATCTGTTAATATAAGTTAATAATATTCATTATCAAAAAAGCCTTAAATTATTAATAACATTAAATATTTTTGAGAAAAAATAGGCTATATTAGAATATTTTAATAGATTTTTGAACTAACAAATAAATAAAATATCATACAAAAATATTTGAAATTTATATATTTTATATTTTCTATAGAAATTAACAAATTATATTCAAGTTTATAAAATCTTATCAAATACATCATTTAACCTTATAGAGAACTGTAAAATTTCCTTTATATATATATATTTAAATTGTTTTGTTATTATGTTACTATTAGTAATAATACCACACATTTTACAAATAATTATTTGAAATAGACTTTTGATTGCTTATTACTAAAATTAATAATAAAATTCTATCATTTAGTATTTGATTGTGAGATAGAAAAAATTGATTTTAGTGTTTATAAACATTAAAATTATCTA
This sequence comes from Tetrahymena malaccensis 436, assembly GCA_000231845.2. Classification (NCBI taxonomy): domain Eukaryota; phylum Ciliophora; class Oligohymenophorea; order Hymenostomatida; family Tetrahymenidae; genus Tetrahymena; species Tetrahymena malaccensis. Next base: position 390,671 of record JH720023.1, on the reverse strand, counting down.
ACAAATACCAACTTGTTTTGATTTAATTGTCAACCATAGGTTTAAAATAAAGTTTTGATTACACAGAAAATCTTAATGCTTATAATGTTAATATCTTTGATAAAAATTGATAATCTTTTATAAAATTAGAATAGATAATTTATTAAAAATTATTACAGAATGAATTTAGTCCTTTATATTGTTTAAAATTGTTTGATAACACTCTTATTAATGAAATAAAAGCATGTTTTTTATAAAAGAAATATTTAAATATAGATAATTTCTATCAAATAAAAATGTAGTTGAATCTATTTAAATGTTAATATATTAAATATTAATTTAACCATTTTTATTTCCTACTTATTATTTAAAAATCTTATTTACTATAATTTAACTATCTTGTATGAAAATATCGATTACAAAAAATTTAAAAATATTTTAAGTTACTTTTAATCAACCAAATAAAACAAAAAAATTATGTAATTTTTATTCAAAAATTGCTAAGCATGCCTTTGACAGTTATTTAGGTCAAATTCTTATTTGCTTAGTCTTGGTGTAAAGTAAAATATGGAAACAAATTTACTATTATTATTGCTTGATAACAAATATAGAATATTGGATAGTTTTTGCCTAATTGTCAAATGCAGAGTAGGCTTGAAATAGCTTTTTTGTTACAGTTTACAAAATTTCATTCAATTATATTTTTAAGTATATAATTGTAAACTAAAAAGCTAACTTTCTAGCGTTAACAATCTTTAGAAATTCTTTTATACTGATTAATATTAAATTACTTTTCAAATTACAATAAAAAATTTGCATTTTGAGTAATAATTGTATATCACTTGTAAATTCGTTTTGAAATAAACCTTAAATTAACAGCACATTATCTGTATTGATAGAATAAAATTTGTAAGATCTCTAAAAATTGAGGTAAGAAAAGTAAAAATGCCTAAGTATATCTATCTAATCTTCCCCATAAATAACATATAAAATTTTATCTTACATTTTTTACCATTACTGCTTTTATATTTAAAAAATTTATTAAGAAATGACAATTCACCAGAAATTTATTTTTTAAAATTCTTAAAATATTTATTATGTCAACCTATATTTATTTTATTTTCACGTTATAAAAATTTCAAATTTATTTATGTTTAAACAATTTATAAAATAGAAATATTTATAAAATACTTGATGTTAAACAAAATACTTAGAAATTTTAATTAATTGCTTTGATATAAATTATTCTAAATAAATTTGAGATATTTACAATTAAAAAAATAAACTGGGATATAGTCAAAAAATATTTTAAATGTTTATTTCTTATTTTAATATATTTGTTAATAAAAATTAATTAATGGAAGAGAAAACGATTTTAAGTTGGATAAGTTTTTTAAATTTATTTTCAATAAAAACAAACAAGATCATATTTTTTATCATATGCTTTTTTTAAATATATTTTCAAAATTTAAAAATAAATTAAATTATCTAAAATGCTAAATAAAAAAAGTAACCAAATGATATTATTATTTAATATAAGCAAATACAAATTTTAAAGAAACATAAATTAAATATGGAAAATTACATTTATTAACATTTTAAGATTAAGTAAAAAGATTTATACATTATTTGTTATAAAGAAACTGAATAGAAAAATTTTTTAACATTTGTTTTTCAAGAATAATTTTTTTTTTTTAACATAATTTTGTTAAATTTTGTTGAAGATAATATAGATTAGATGTTATTTATAGATTCTAACATTTAGAAAGAAGATGTCAGAGGAATTTTTTATTATTTTACATTTTAAGTTTATTAGTTTCTTCTATTTATAATATAGTTTTTAATTTAGTTGAAAAAATAAAATGAACAGATGATTATTTGTTAAGCCAACAAAGCCAGAGAGAAAGATATGAAAACTTATTTTTATTTTTATTAAAAAATAAATTTTAAATACTTCAAAAATTAAATTTACCTATTCCAAAGTTCAGAGCATGACTGCTACTTATTCCTAATTTTTCTCTATTTGATATTACTAATAAACAAGAAATGAGAATTAGACTAATAAATTCAATTAAATATCCTAATTTATCTTAAATTGAGTCTTAAAATGGCTTAAAAACAATCAAATAGATTAAAAAAAGCAAATTCAAAGCAGGTATCATAAATTCAGCATATAGGTTGTCTTAAAATAAACAAATAAGAATAAGAGTGGATATTTTTTTTAATTCGAAAAAGATCCAGAATAGATTCTACATTTTTTTATTTTAGCTAATACTGATTCTCAGTACTTAAACAGAGTCAATTAAATCAAAAGAATTGCTGAATAATAGAGCGTAAATAGAGAGAAGAAACTAAATTAAATAAATAATAATGAAAGGCAAAATAAAGTATATATTATTTTGCTTTAGAATTTATTATTCTTTCAAGCATATCATAGCAGATAAAAAGAGGTAATTTGAGCAAATCATGAAATATCTTATCAAGATGTTAATTTTGAAATAAGTTTTTATTTTTGTCATCAAACTAGATTCGCTTTTGAGAAAGAAAACTACTATCATACAAATTAACAAAATAGCTAAAATAACTATTTGAATCAAGCAGTTTTCAATAAACTTTAGGGATATGTTTTAAACATTTATTCCTATTTAGAATTTATTAAGATCGTATAAAATTTATTCTTCATTTTAATGATTAATGAATGTGATAATATTTAAAATATTAAATCCATATTGTACTTTTAGAAATCCAACATTTAACCATAATAAATTTAATCTTTTATCCATGATAAAATTACCAACAATTTATTGAATTTAAATAAAGAAAAATAAATGCTGCCTTATGCTAGGAACAAAAATCAAGCAGAGAGATGACAACGATAAAAATGCAAAAAACAAAATTTGATGCAAACTTTAAGATAATTCTAAAAAGTTTTACTGAGTTTTTCCATCAAAACTTAATGAATCATTCCCTTTTTATTTAAAATAATCTTTTAATAAATTAGCGCAAATTTTTAATAATCTTTTCGTAATCATTAAATTTATCAGAATTGATTAATTTGTTACGATATCTTATAAAGTTAAAAAAATTCTATGAGTTGGCAAATAAATTAATAAAGTAAAATCAAGAAGATTACAATATAAGAAAAGTGTAATTAAATTTTTTAAATTACATTCAGAATATTCAAATTTTTTTTATAAAGTATCTTCGTCTGAAGCTTGATCTTTTGTAATGCATTTTTAATTTGTAGAAGAAAAGACAAAATCTTAAACACAAGAAATACAATCATTCTCACTTTTTCCTTTGCATTCCTTGCATTTGTAGTAGCACTGCTCGCACATTTGAGTTTTCTCATCTAAAAACTAACCCTAATCGCAACGCGAACAAGTTGAATCGGGCTAAAGGATCAAAGGACTTACACAATTAATGCATTAATTTTCTTTTGATCCTTTGCACCTGTTGCAAGAAAAATGACAGGGAAGGCATTTTTAAATCTCTTAATCATAATATTGTTTGAGCGGACAATTAACCACACAATTTGCTTATTTTTACTAATCACACTTTCTGCAAATTAATTTTACAGTATCTTTATACTATTCAGGCTAACAGTCTTCTACGCATATCTTTTTTTCAGTATCCCAAAGACATTTCACACATTTTTTTAATTAATTATCATACCTATATTATTCCCCGCACTCTCTTGGCTTCAAGCATGTTTTAAAATCAGAGCATATCAAGCAATCTTCCTAACAAGGACTACAGTCCTTCCCATTTTAAAAATATCCTTCTTTGCATATACATTTTTTTTGGTTTAAGTCAAAAATTTAAAAAGAATTGCATTCTTTATAATTCACACAGCTATTTCCATCATTACAAGTGGCACAGTTATCCTAACAAATAGTACATTAATTTTGATTTATATAGAATCCATCATTGCATTTACATTAACCTCTTTAAATAAAAATAAATTTTAATACTTGTTAGTTTTAGATTTCTTAAATATTTTAAAAATCTTAAATTAAATTTAATTTACTATGTAAACTACGCATTTGAATCACATTTACATATTTTATTAATTTAATCTTACTGTTAATCTGTTGGGCAATTTTATTAACAAGTTTTATCAAATTAAAGCAAATAACCATCTTAACACATTTAGCATTCTTTTTATGATAAGCATTTTAAGCAATTTGCAGAGCATTTTACACAATTTCCATTATCTAAATAAAATCCTTCTTTGCAAATACATGTATGGCTTTTAATAAATTTGATTTTAATTTTGATGTATTTTTGTTTGGTTGGGAATAAATTACTTATTGGATTCTATTCTATCTTTATCACAAAAGCATATGTTTTTAGTATTATCTTATCTGTATGTTTCTGGACACTTTTAGGCACATATTTAATTAAAGTCGAGAAAAAAACCACTCTAACAATTTGAACATTAAGTATAAGTTTTACAGTCTTTGCATCCATCTGTGCATAATCCATACATAAAATTTATGTCAGTCAAATAATTCTTAGAGTTAACTTCGCATTCAACTATGTTATCCTATTTATTATAATTTTAATTAAAAATATTGATAGCTGAATAAAGATAAATAAAATTGAAATTTTATTAATTGTAAATTGATGAAAAAAATCTAAATGTAAATTACATTGTTAAAATTAAACGATTAGAATGGCTTTTATCTAAGCATATAAGCATAAGGTAAATCAGACCTTATCAATTATATTACAATTTACTGTTTTTAAGAATCGTAATCAATTTTATACCAATTTTATCCTATAAATACATCTGTCTATTATTCAAATAAATAAGTAAAATTAACTAATATTTAATTTAATGCTAATTTTACATTTCTTTAAATAAGGTTGCGATAATCAATATAAATCATATTTTCTCCAGCTTGCTAAATCTTTTCTAGAGTTTATGCGTTGAAGAATTCGAATTTAGAAGTATTAAGATTGTATGCAAATATTACATAGATCTAAGTAAAAATATTATTTTATTAATTTAAATAATTATACATTAATATTTACGTTAGAAAATTTAATTATTTTAGACATTAAAACATCCTCTGATGAAGCTCCAAGTGATACTTTTTTTGTTTAAGTCATAGTTGAATCACTAAAAGAAAATAAAGAGAGTTCATAATCAGCCAAAAAAAGGTTAAATTCTTACTAATATTGAATTATTAATAGGGTTTTTAAAAAATTTATTAAGAATATTAAAATTACATTTATAACTAGTAAACTTTTTTTTTTTAAGTTTATTGAATATTTTTTACTTTAATAAAATATATATCCATCATAATATAAGAACTATTATTCATTTCTCATTTAATGTGCATCAGTTTATTGATTACTAGTAAATAATCCAAGGAACGATATATCAGTAACAAAAAACAAATTATTTTTGTCAAAGCAAGCCAAAAAATACAAACTTTTCTTTTTATTTTAAATAGTTTTTATTTCTAAAAAATTGATTGAATTTTACCTGTTTCATGATAATAGTTTCACTGATAGGGCATTAATTGGTTTTAATATATTGTGTTGTAAATGATCCATCAGGATCAGTGGTGAGCTTACTTGTATCAATCACTGAGTACGTTGATTCATTAATAGTGAGTATATATATAATTTTATCCTAATATTTATTATAAAGTATAAGTAATAAAATATAATTTAGTTTACCTATTCAACAAAATAAGTTGTATCTTTTGTGATAGTTTAACCAAAATTTTATATGATAAATGTTTATGATATGTTTCCGCTGTTATCTAATGTGCTGTATCTCCATTTTTAGTCGCTGACTCTCTAGTAGATCAATGATTAAAATTCCTAAGTTATTTAAAGAACCTTTTTACATTTTAGTTATCAATATCAAAACATTTACCACTATATAAAGAACATCTGCCATTATTTCAATAGGTAATTGGTCACCGCATTTAAATTATTGAATAAAAATTGATAAAAAAATTAAAATGAGTCCCATAAAACCCATACTACTTGAAATTAATCAGATATATGATTTTTTATTTTTGTTATTTAATTAATATCAATTTTCAAAATTACAAAAATAATTCATGCAAAATTCTAATTAAAAAAAATTTTAGACAATTTATGGCTTGCAAATCAAGTATAGTTGAAAGAATATGAACCTGAGCTTTTAACTCCTATTAAGGCTTATTAAATCAATTTGCAAAAATTAATAGTTAGATAGATTTAGAACTCATAAAATTAAAAAGGATATATTACTAGGTATTTATTTAATTTGTTTTTGTATTTTTTTGATTATTTATGGTATTTTTTATTTCTCATTTCAAGCATAAATTTATTTCTTTTATATCAATTAATGAAAAAAATAAATTATTTATTAATTAAAGTTGTAGATTACACAATTTTAAAATATTACTTAAAATCTCTAATTTTTAATTAATTTAATTTTACCTTACATACAATTACTGTTGTTAATTTTTAAGTAAAAATCTTTCTAACATTTTTATGTTATTGAAATATAAAAGCAATCTGATAAAAGTTAATTTTTAAATAGAGAGGTAAATGAAATATACAGATTTTTTATAATTTAATAAAGTTAAAAATTTAAAATTGTATAAATTTTTATTCTATTATCAGCTACTAAGAGAGAAATTATCTAAAATAAAAATTCTTTATTACGAATATGTCATATGCATCATATTCAATGATCTTTATTGATTTAATTTCATTTATCATACCACTATCCTTATTTGTTGAAATAAGAAATTTTGATTTTAATTATTACTATTACTATGGTTATTCACTATCTCTTCCACCAAAAAACTAGCTTCCTTATGAACCTATTTACTCTCAAATCCTACTTTGGGGTATTTATTAAATTAGTTTGACTGTTTTTCTACTTTTACTATTATTTTTTTTTGTTTTAATTTGATTAAATATATTATAAATTATTTGCTGGTTCTGCTGTCTATTTAATGGGTTCTTCAGCAATATTTTCATAGATTTTTTTAATTAAATTTAATATTTTCATATAAATTTTTTTAATTTTCGAAAGGATTGAGTAATTCAAACTTATATAATCTTTTTTAAAGTTATTTTATTAACTATTGATGAGCTTTATTTAGCTAAAATAAAAAAAATTTAATATCAAATATAGAAATTAATAAATTTTTACTTAATATAAAATAGAGATTTTTACAATTTAAAAATAAATTATTAATGAAGTAGTTTATAATTTTAATTGAATAGCGAAGTAATCAATGATAATTAAGTCTGTAGAAATATTCTTTTTTATTCATTAATTCGTCATAGGTACCCTATTCAACTAACTTTCCTTATTCAATTACATATATTTTATCACTATCCTTAATTGTTGATAACCTATGCGCTATACATATTGAAGTTTTTTGTTTCATTAGTTAGTCTAATGCTTCTTATACTATCTTTTCATTCTATGGATCCAAAGCACTAGTAGCTTCATCAAGAAGTAAAATATTTGGGTTTTTAATAATAGCTCTTGCTATAGCTATTCTCTATTTTTATCCACCTGAAAGCTAGCTTCCTTTAGGACCTACTTTCCTTTAAAATCCTTCTCCTAGCTGACTTTAACTTTCTACTTTCTATTTATCATTTAAATTTTCATTATTTTTGTCATCACTTTAAAATTCCTCAATAAATGTTAATGCATTTGCTTGTTGTGCTGCCTATTTAATGTGCTGGCTAGTAATATTTTCTGAATTATACTGTATGTTCTCTTCTATTGTAGCATTGAAGAGTATTGGCTCTTAACTTACTACACCAAAGTTCTATCTATAACTTTTCAAATCATAATATTCTTTAAGATTTTTACCATCTACAAATATATCGCCTTCATAATTACTGTAAAATCTCAACAACAGCTAAATTACTGAAGATTTTCCAGAGCCACTAGGTCCAACGAAAGCCACCTTTTAGCCTGCTTAAATGTTAAATGATAAGTTTTTGAAAACATATTAATCTCTAGAAGGATATTTAAATGAGACATTTCTAAATTCAATATTTCCCTAGATAGCTTGTTCAGTCTATTAGACTATTGGTTTTAAAATGTATTGTTAAGCCTACTCTTAACAAATTTGAACTTCATCTTTTTAATTTAAAATGTCAAAAAGGTTGTTTGCTGAGTTAATAGCCATAGCTATATCTGGAATATACTGGTTATTAAATCCAATACCAAAAGCTGCAAAAAGGACAGAAAAAACAGAGACAAACATATCTTTAGCACTGACACCATAATCTTATGTGAAGATTGAACCACAATAAAGTATAATACCATAAATCCAAAAGATAAGAGCAAATGATAAACCAAGAAAAACACCAGAAATTTGACCTTTTGATTTTACTAATTGTAGAGGCTAAACTAATTTTTCAGCTAAAAAGACATTGAGTTTGTTTTCATTGCAAAAAGAAGCAACTGTACGAATGTTAGTTACACTTTCCATAATAATTTAACCAGCTTCCTTATATGCTCCATCAGAATTTTCACTATATCCTTAAATGAACTAAGCTTAAAACTTAGCACAAATGATCATGAGAGGAGCAGCAACCATACCAATAAGAGTAATTTACCAAGAGTAAGCAAATCCTAAAGCTACACCAACTCCCATACATGATAGGTTTTATATTTAGGTTGGTATGATACTAGAAGTAATTTAATTAATATATTATCCATCTTACTAAAGTTTGGTACTTAAATTTCCAGGATTATTATCAGGTTAATCAAACCACTAGCAAGGCATCTTAAGAAGCTTAGAATAAACTTCCTTTCTCATTCTTAAAGTTAAACCTTCACCAACTCTTTAATTAAAAAAATATAATTAGATAAAATAATAGCAATAAATTAGATTACCTTGTAAAAAAAACATTTTAGAGTAAATATCCTATTTGACATACTACTGCAAGGATAACGAAGTAAATAGCGAGCATATCAGCTCTCTCTCTGAAATCAGATTTTGATGGATCAAATAAAACATCAAAATACTCACCTAAAAGCAAACCACTAACAGGCCAAGTTGCTCCGTTAATAAAGGCTACAATAAGTCCAAAATAAAGATATTTAATTTCAGGCTTGTTGATAGCAATCAATTTCTTGATGAGTTGATAATTAGTATATTTAAATTTGCCTTCTTTAGCACCAGATTATGTTTATTCATTTTATAATTCTTAAGATATTTTTTAGTTTTCAACCTACATACTCACTTTCTTTAAAGGTTATTCTTATAATTCTTTTGGTATTTGTTTTTGCAAATGATTAGTACTTTCTTCTAATTTATTTTATATTTTTATTTACTTTATTTTTTAACTTTCATTAATAATATCTTCTTCTTATTCTAATTAATCATCATTGTTTGAGTTAGAATTATCTTCCAATTCTTTTTATATTTAATTTTTTGCTAAAGCCTCGAATTTTCCTCCTGCATTAATTAAAGAATTATAATTTCCTTATTCAATCAACTATCCTTTTTCAATAACAAGTATTCTATCAGCGTTTTAAACAGTTGATAATCTATGAGCAATCACAATAGTTGTCCTTCCCTTAGATACTTCATCTAAAGTTGCCTATATTGCGGCTTCATTTTTTCTATCTAAAGCACTAGTAGACTCATCGAGCAGTAAAATTTAAGGATTTTTTAAAATAGCTCTAGCTATGCAAATTCTTTGCTTTTATCCTCCTGAAAATTGACTTCCTAAATTACCAACAAAAGTATCAAGCTTATCATCAAGCTGTTAAATAAATTCCCAAGCTTTAGCCTATTTTAAAGCGTTAATCATTTCATCTTCTGTAGCGTCTTCCTTCCCAAATCTCAAATTTTCTCTTATAGTTGTTGCATATAAAACTGGCTCTTATCCTACATATCTGATATTTTAAATATTAATTTGTTAATTAATTAAATTTAAAAGTTAGAGATTTATTTAATTAATAAATTAATAATCAATTACCCAATATTCTTTCTGAGCCAAACAAAGTCAAGTTCTCTAATGTCATGCCCGTCTATGGTGACAAGCCCAGAATCAGGATCGTAAAAACGTTCAATAAGTTACATTACTGTGGATTTCCCACAGCCTGATTCTCCAACTAGAGCAGTTTTCATATTTGGTAATATTTCAAGAGTAAGCTTATTGTGAACCATTACATCTTTTTTAGAAGGATAAGAGAAATCTACATCTTTAAGAACAATATGACCCTTCAATTCTTTAACAGTCTTTGGGTTATCACAATTTTTAATTTAAGGTGTCCTCTTTAATAAATCAAATATCTTTGCTGCTGATTGTTATCCAAGAGAGAAGTTTTTGAGACACGGTGCAGCTTAACCAAGAGAAAATCCAGCTAATCAAAAATAATTATAAAAGAATTAATAATAAATTAGGAGTAAATGATTTAGTTACCAATTTAAATAGCAAAGAATATTATTTAGATGTCTCCTTAATTATACTTACGATCAAAATTATGGTTAATGGTTTCATCTTCCATTAGCTTGGAACCATACCAAAAACAGAGAGAATAATCCAAGTAAAGAGTCAAAAATGTTAAACCAAGACCAAAACCTGCCCAAACAGCATATTTTGTAGCTATTTTAAAAGAAACCAAAAGCCCTTCAGAATAATTTTTGATTTCGAAGTTTTCTCCTGTTAGAGATTTGACAGTTTTAATAGAATTAAGGCTTTGTTCAGCAAAAGCGCTAGCATGAAGGTAAGCTTCAGATGTTTTAACTGAGGTTTATTACAAAATTATAGTAAAAATTAGTCCTCCAATAATGATAGAAGGAACAGCTGCTGTTGCCACTAAAGACATTTACCAACCATTATAATATCCAACACCTAAACCTCCTAGCCCTGTAAAAATGGACATCAAAAATGTTGGTACTTTCTCTCCAATAGCTCCTTAAATAAAAAAGCAGTCTTAAGAGATTTTACTTGTAAGTTCATTTGGATTTTACATATCAAACCATCCAATTTCTTATCTGATAATAGCTTTAAAGTATTATTTCCTACACTCAATAGCCTACCTTTCACCAGAAATCATCCAGCATGCCATTTAAATCTGAAATTTTAAATTTAAAAAATGTAAATAAAATCATAATTAAACATTTTAAAAGGTTTATTTACCCAACTACATATAAATGATATAAAGCCAGCTCCTATCATATAAAAACATTATATTTTAGAGTTCTCAATAATATAAGATTTATCTTGATTAGAGCTAAATTAATTTGTAGTTTGTCCTATGATTTGAGACATCAAAGGTTAAACGACACCATTTATAATCGCAGCAATAGCTCCTAATACCATCAAGAATATATCAAGCTTTGATGCAAATCTGAAAAGTTCAAAGAAACCAACAGGTTTTAAATTAGTACTTTCACTCATAATTATTTTAATTGTTATATATAAATGTTTGAATAATTTAATTGATTATACTTTTTGTGATCGTTGAGCTATATTTATAAATCAAATCATTATAAATTAGTACTAGTAAATTTTGCACAATGTTTCAAAATTTTCCCGACATTAATTATAACAAATTCTTTAACTTAAAAGGAATAATTCATTGAAGAGATACAAACAACTAGAAAATAAAATTGCATATTGATAAATAAAATACACTAATAATTTGTAAAAAAATTGACACAATCAATTTCAATTTAAATTTAATAATATATTTGATGTAAGAAAAAAAAATAATTTTATCTAAAATTAAATTTTATTTTGAATTATTTGCATTTGTAGAATGTCAAAAATTCATTTTTATTTAAAAATAAAAACAGAATACTAAATTTATAGGCAAATTTAATAAATTTAAAAATGAAATAGAAAGTTAAGAGTAAATGTAAATCAAAATTCAAAAGAATTACAATTAATTAATTTCTAGAAATCAAAAGAAATTTTTTCTTCTTGAATTTAGAAGTAATCTAATCAAAGACAGATTTTGAATTATTGAAGGTTATTCTTAATGATCTATCAATAAGCTTAAAACATTTTGATTACTTAAATATCTCAAATTATTTATAATTTTTTATCATACCAAAAATTCGAGCTTCCCTAAAAAATAAATATCAAATTCAATAAAAAAGCGTAGCTAAAAATATAATATATTTCAAAAAAGAAATGAAGTATCCACTTTAAACTATTTTTTTCTGGAAAAAATTGGATGTCATGAATAATTTCTTAAATTTAACAAAATCTCTAAAAATAGTCTAAATCATCTTTTAAAAAGTAATTAATATTTCTGTGCGTATCTTATAATATAATCTTTCAAATTTATTTAAAATAGATAAAATTATGCTAATTTTATATTTGACAATTCAAAAATTTGAAAATAGAAAATAAAATAATTCTTTTTATTTTACTTATAATAAAAAACTTTTATTTGATATAAAAAATAGTTTTTTTAAATTTTTGATAATTTTATTTCACTTTTTCAATTTAATGCTTATTTAATTTTATGCGTAAGGCTAATTTTATATTCAAATTTCAACTGATTTTAATTTAATAATTTTTATATAATTAAATTAATAAAATATCAATTTCAATTACATTCTTATAATATATTCTTCCTTTAGTTTTGGTCAATTTTTAAGATAAAAGAAATATAAGTTTTCTTAAAAAAATAATCTACATCATATAGACAAATAAATATAAAATATAGCAAGAGTAGATAATTAACTTTCTTCTTTTTTGCTTTAGTTTTATTATTACAAAATTCGTTAATGGTGTTTGCTGAAATATTTAGAAAAAATATGTTTATTTTTAAAATAGCTCGTTTGATTAAAAATCGCTTGTTTTTATAAGTAATATAGTAAATTACAAAGAACCGCGAGTTTTATTAGTTTTAATATAAAATGTGTGTTCTAAATTGAACTAATAAAACAACAATTTCTAAAAATAATTTCAAAAATCTATTAGCATGAATAATAATATAATAAAAATAAAAAAATCAGTACGGTTCTATATATTATTTATATATATATGTATTCATTCAATCTATTTAAAAATATTTTAATCTTAATTTTTACTTGATTATTCAATTATCAATGATTGTTAAGTCTATAGAAATATTCTTTTTTATTCATTAACTCATCATATGTACCCTACTCAACTAACTTTCCTGATTCAATCACATATATTTTATCACTGTCTTGAATTGTTGATAGCCTATGAGCTATGCATATTGAAGTTTTATGCTTCATTAGTTTATCTAATGCTTCTTAAACGATTTTCTCATTTTATGGATCTAAAGCACTAGTAGCTTCATCAAGAAGTAAGATATTTGGATTTTTAATAATAGCTCTTGCTATAGCTATTCTCTGTTTTTATCCTCCAGAAAGCTAACTTCCTTTAGGACCTACTTTCCTCTAAAATCCTTCTCCTAATTGTTTGTTATTTATGTTCATCTCATTTTTTTCTTAATCTTAAATAACTAATTAAGATTTCTCCTCATCAGAATAATCCTCAATAAAAGTAATGGCGTTTGACTTTTATGCTGCTTACCTTATTTGAGCATGAGTAATATTTTCAGTGTTATATTGAATGTTTTTTTCGATTGTAGCATTGAAAAGTATTGGCTCTTAGCTTACTACACCAAAATTTTAGCGATAGCTTGGCAAATCGTAATATTCTTTGAGATTTTTATCATCTACAAATATTTCACCTTCATAGTTATTGTAGAATCTCAACAAGAGCTGTATGATTGAAGATTTACCTGACCCACTTGAGCCAACAAATGCTACCTTTTAACCTGCTTGAATTTTGAAAGATAAGTTTTTAAAAACGTATTAATCTCTAGATGGATATTTAAATGAAACATTCCTAAACTCAATATTTCCTGAAATAGCATATTCATTTTGCTAAACTTTTGGCTGGAGATTTAATTCTAATGCTTATTCTTAACAAATTTAAGCTTCATCTTTTAAATTTAAAATGCCAAAGAGATTATTTGCTGAGTTAAAGGCCATAGCAATATCAGGTATAAATTGGTTATTATACCCAATACCAAAAGCAGCAAAAATGACAGTAAAAATAGATACGAACATATCTTTAGCGCTTAAATCATAATGCTAAGTGAAGATAGAACCACAATAAAGTATAATACCATAAATCCAAAAGATAAGAGCAAAGGATAAACCAACAAAAACACCAGAAATTTATCCTTTAGATTTTACTAATTGTAGAGGTTAAACTAAATTTTCAGACAAAAAGATGCTAAGCTTGTTTTCATTGCAAAAAGAAGCCACTGTTCTAATGTTAGTTACGCTTTCCATAATAATCTAACCTGCTTCTTTATATGCTCCATCAGCATTTTCACTATATCCTTAAATGAATTAGGCTTAAAACTTTGCACAAATAATTGTTAAAGGGGTTGCAACCATGCCAATTAATGTGATTTGCCAAGAGTAAGCAAATCCTAAAGCAAGACCTATTACTAAGCAGGAGAAATTTTATATTTAAATTGGTATGATACTAGAAGTTATCTAATTTATATATTATCCATCTTGCTAAAGCTTAATACTTAAATTACCAGGATTGTTGTCAGGCTAATCAAACCACGAGCAGGGCATCTTGAGAAACTTTGAGTATACTTCCTTTCTCATCCTCAAAGTCAAACCTTCACCAACTCTTTAATTAAATAAATATAATTAGATAAAATGATAATAATAATAAATTAAATTACCTGGAGAATAAAATATTTTAAAGAAGATTTCCAAAAAGACACATTACAGCAACTATGACAAAGTAAATAGAAAGCATATCTGCTCTCTCTCTGAAATCAGGTTTTGATGGATCAAATAAAACATCAAAATATTCTCCTAAAAGCAAACCACTAACAGGTTAAGCTGATCCATTTATAAGGGCAACAAGAAGTCCAGCATAAAAATAATTAATTTCAGGTTTATTGATGGCAATCAATTTCTTGATAAGCTGAAAGTTGGTGAATTTCTATTAATATTTTGGTTATTTAGCATTCTATTTTTCTTAGAAAATATTTTCACTGTCATTAAACACTTTCATATTTTTAAATTGTTATTCATTGAATTCTTGTGGAATTTATTTTTGCAAACGATTTGTACTTTCTTCTAATTTATTTGGTAATAAAGGTGTAATTTATTTCAAATTTTAATTTTAATTTATGTTTTCTTCTTCTAACTCTAATTCATCTTTTTCGTTTGATTTATCTTCCAGTTCTTTCTATATTTGATTTTTAGCCAAAGCTTCAAACTTTCCTCCAGCACAAATTAAAGAATTATAATTTCCTTATTCAATCAACTATCCTTTTTCAATAACAAGTATTCTATCAGCATTTTAAACTGTCGAAAGCCTATGAGCAATCACAATCGTGGTTCTTCCCTTTGACACTTCATCCAAAGTTGCCTAAATAGCAGCTTCGTTTTTCCTATCTAAGGCACTAGTGGACTCATCAAGCAAAAGTATTTAAGGGTTTTTTAAGATGGCTCTAGCTATACAGATTCTTTACTTTTAGCCTCCAGAAAATTAGCTTCCTGAATTTCCTACAAAAGTATCAAGTTAATCTTTTAATGGCTGAATAAATTCCCATGCCTTAGCCTGTTTAAGAGCATTTATCATTTCCTCTTCAGTTGCATCTTCTTTTCCAAATTTCAAATTTTCTTTAATAGTTGTTGCATATAATACTGGTTCTTATCCTACATAGCTGATATTTTAAAAATGAATGAAAATCTAATTTTAACTTTCATTAAATAA
The DNA here is from genome assembly GCA_000231845.2 of Tetrahymena malaccensis 436. Taxonomy (NCBI): domain Eukaryota; phylum Ciliophora; class Oligohymenophorea; order Hymenostomatida; family Tetrahymenidae; genus Tetrahymena; species Tetrahymena malaccensis. The sequence continues at coordinate 374,942 of JH720023.1, read as the reverse complement.
TTACCCAATATTTTTTCTTAACCAAACAAAATCAAGTTCTTTTATATCAATTCCATCTATTGTCACTAATCCTGAATCAGGGTCATAAAAACGCTCAATTAGTTACATAACAGTTGACTTTCCACATCCAGATACTCCAACTAAAGCTGTTTTCATATTTGGTAGTATTTCAAGTGAGAGTTTATTGTGAACTTTCTCTTCTTTCTTGGAAGGATAAGAAAAATCTACGTCTTTAAAAACAATATGACCTTGTAATTGTTTTAATGTCTTGGGATTATCGCAATTTTTAATTTAAGGAGTCCTTTTCAATAAATCATAAATCTTTGCTGCAGCCTACTATCCAGAAGAGAAGTTTTTAAGACAAGGAACAGCCTATCCAAGAGAAAATCCAGCTTTAAAAATAATCAAAAGTAATATATATTTTGAAATTATAAATAAAATATTTGTAATTTGTTACCAACTTAAATAGCAAAGAAGATTGTTTAGATATCTCCTTAACTATACTTACGATCAAAGTTATGATTAGTGGTTTCATCTTCCATTAGTTTAGAACCATACCAAAAACAGAGAGAATAATCTAAGTAAAAACTTAAAAATATTAGGCCAAGTCCAAATCCTGCCCAAGCAGCATATTTTGTAGCTATTTTAAAAGAAATTAAAAGCCCTTCAGAATAATTTTTAATTTCAAAATTTTCTCCTGTAAGTGATTTGACAGTTTTAATTGAGTTAAGACTTTGCTCTGCAAAAGCACTGGCATGAAGATAAGCTTCAGAAGTTTTAATAGAAGTTTATTGTAAGATGATGGTATAAATTAATCCACCAATGATTATAAAAGGGGCAGCCGCTGCTGTAACTAAAGACATTTACCAACCATTATAAAATCCAACTCCAAAACCACCTAACCCAGTAAAAATAGCCATCAAAAATTTAGGAACTTTCTCGCCAATAGCTCCTTAAATGAAGAAACAGTCCTAAGAGATCTTACTTGTAAGCTCATTAGGATTTTACATATCAAACCAGCCGATTTCTTATCTGATAATAGCTTTAAAGTATTGTTTTCTGCACTCTATAGCTTATCTTTCACCAGATATCATCCAGCACGCCATTTAAATCTAAATTTAAGTATATTAGATTATTAAATATTTATAATTTAGTAGTTAAAAATTTTACCCAACTACAAAAGAAAGATATAAAACCGGCGACTATCATGTAGAAACATTATATTTTAGCGTTCTCTATAATATAGGATTGATCCTAATTAGAACTAAATTAATTTGTAGTTTTTCCTATGATTTGAGACATCAAAGGTTAAAGGACTCCATTAACCATGGCTGCAATAGCTCCAACAACCATAAGGAATATATCTAGCTTTGTTGCAAATTTGAAAAGCTAAAAAAAGGTAACAGGTTTTAAATCAGTACTTTCACCCATAATTCTTTTAATTATTTTATTAGTTAAGAAATATTTATTTTTTTTATTAATTGATTATGTATTTTTTAGTCGATTAGCCATAGTTTTAAAATAAAAACATAAGCTATATTACTGTGTATGTAAATACTGAATTAAAAATAAAATCTACATTAATTTAATAATGAATTCTTTTAATTGGATATGTACAAATAATTAGATTTATCATTTAGGTTTTTTTAAAATATCGAAATTGCAAATGAAAATGCATCATTTAAATTGAAAAAATAGTTCACCTAAATTATCATGGAGTATACTTTTTTATCTTATTAAAATATTTCATAAATATAAGCATATTAATTTTTAAACTTTAAATGTTTTTTAACTGGATTATTTTTTTAACTGTAAATTGTAAACTAAACTAAAATTCTATAACTATGAATCAGTTTATTAATTATTAAGTAAAAAATAAAAAGAAATAGATTGAGTAATGTAAATTAAAACAAAATTCATAAGTTTAGAAATCTTAAGTAAAGGTGTCTAGGTAAGGAGTATTTTGAATATTTATAAATAAATTTTTTTAATTCCTCTATTTATACTTTGTGCGTTGTGCGTATTTTAATTTTTAAGATACATTAATTTTAAATCACATAGCATTTTCATTTTTAACTTTTTTAGTATTACTAATTCTAGTTTAAATTCTTGTAAATCAAAAAAATTGTATTCTTTATCCACTAAAATCAAAAGGTATTTAAAGAGAAAGAATAACTTAAGCTAATTCATTAATATTTGTTAGGAAAAAATTTAAAACTAAATATATTTTTAAAAATACAAATTTTTAATAATATAACCAAAAAGTAAAAATATTGTAATTTAACAAAATATATATTCGGTGGATTTCTAACAATAAAATCTTTCAAATTAGTTTTGAAAATAGACAACTTGAATGGTTTATTATTTATTTTTATAATTGAATTAAACATAAAAATACAATTGAATATTATAAATTTATTTATATTTAGATAAAAAATGTATTAAAAAGATGTTGTTGAATATTCTCTTTTAGCTTTGGGCATATTTTTTGATTAAAATATATTTTATTTTTTAGTATTTTGCAAATTTTCTTACATTATTATTTAAAAAAAATATTGGTTTATGTAAATTAAATTAAATTTACACTACAAATTTATCTCGGTAAAATATTCATCTGTTCATTTTGGTAAATTTAAAAGCAAAAGAAATATTATATTTTAATCGTTTTCAAATAGACAAATTAAGATAAAATGGAAATGAGGTAGTTAATTAATTTAATTTAATATTTTTTATCTTTTATCTACTCTTTAATTTTTATTGCAAATATTTAAAAAAATCTCTTCAGAAGTATTTACTAAAATTTAGTTTTTTACAAGAAATCAAAATCAAAGAAGTATTCTTTACTTTTACAATCAATAAAAATATAAAAATACAACTTAAGAGTTTAAAGAAGTATTAATTTATTTGATCAGCATGTACTTAATCTATAAAAATATTCTTTTTTATTTATTAATTCTTCATATGTTCCTTACTCTACTAAGTTGCCAGATTCTATCACAAATATTTGGTCACTGTCTTTGATAGTTGACAATCTGTGTGCTATACTTATAGAAGTCTTTCCTTTCATTAGTTTATCTAATGCTTCTTAGACAATAATTTCATTTTGAGGATCTAAGGCGCTAGTTGCTTCATCAAGAAGTAAAATATTTGGATTTTTAATAATTGCTCTAGCAATTGCTATTCTCTACTTTTGTCCTCCTGAAAGTTAACTTCCTTTTGGACCAACTTTCCTTTAGAATCCACTTCCTAGTTTTTATTTTTTATAATCTTTGGATTCTTAAATGTCTTTATTTTCTTAAATTTCATCTTGAACAGCCTCTTCAAATTAATTTTATTGGATAAAATTCAAAGCATTGGCTTTAGAGGCTGCTTATTTTATATTTTCTTGAGTAACATTTTCTGAATTATATTAAATATTTTCTTCAATTGTAGCATTAAATAGGATAGGTTCTTAGCTAACAACTCCAAAGTTTTGACGATAGCTACTCAAATCATAGTATTCTTTAAGGTTTTTGCCATCTAAAAATATTTCTCCTTCATAATTAGTGTAGAAACGAAGTAGCAGCTATATTAAAGAAGATTTACCTGATCCACTAGGGCCTACAAAAGCTACCTTCTGACCTGCTTTTATTTTTAATGATAAATTCTTGATAACATATTATTCACGAGAAGGATATTTAAAAGAAACATTTCTAAACTCTATGTTTCCTTCAATAGCTTTAAGGTTTTAGATAGCAGCTGGAGAGATAATCAATTATTAAGCTTATTTTTGACAGATTTAAGTTTCATCTTCTTGATTTAAAATGTTAAATAAATTGTTAGCAGAGTTTGCTGCCATAGCAAAGTCTGGCATAAATTAATTATTGTTTCCAATACCAAACGCAGCGAAAAGTACTGAAAATACAGAAACAAACATATCCCTTGCACTAACATCATAGTCTTATGTGAAAATAGAACCACAATAAAGTACTATTCCGTATATCCAGAAAATGATAGCAAAAGATAAACCCATAAATACTCCTGAGATTTAACCTTTTGATTTTACAAGTTGTAAAGGGGCTTTAAGCTTTTCAGATAAGAAATCATGGAGCATGTTTTCGTTGCAAAAAGAAGCAACTGTTCTGATATTTGTTACACTTTCCATAACTATTTAGCCTGCTTATTTATAAGCTCCATCAGAGCTTTCACTATATCCTTGAATAAACTGAGCCTAAAATTGAGCGCAAATAATCATAAGTGGAGCAGCCGCAACTCCAATTAAAGTAATTTACCAAGAATAAGCAAATCCTAGCACAATACCCACAGCAAAGCAAGAAAAATTGGAGATATAAGTGGGTAATATTGTAGAAGTAATTTAATTGATATATTAACCATCTTATTATAATTTAGTACTTAAATTACCAGGATTATTATCTGGTTAGTCAAACCAAGCACAAGGCATCTTCAAGATTTTAGTGTAAACATCTTTTCTTATTCTTAAAGTTAAACTTTCACCAACTCTAAAAATAAAAGAAAATTTTTATAATTATTCTTAGTAAAATAAATTTAAATTTACCTAGTGAATAGCACATTTTGCAAGAGGTATCCAACCTAGCATATTACAGCAAGAATTACAAAATAAATAGCAAGCATATCAGCTCTATCTCTGAAATCAGATTTTGTAGGATCAAATAATACATCATAATATTCACCTAACAATAAACCACAAACAGGCCAAGTGGCTCCATTAATAGATGCAAAAATAAGACCTAAATAAATGTAAATCTATTCAGGTTTGTTTATCTCTAAAAGTTTTTTAGCCAGCTAAAATTTAGAATATTTAACTTTGACTTCATTTTTAGCATCCTCAGTGCTGATTTTATGAAGCTCTTACTTTTCTTGTTAATCTTATTGATTTAAGGTATTTTAAATAGCGACCATTTCAATATTGTTTTTTTCAATCTCTTAAACATTTTTAATATATATCTTAGAACTTTCTTCTATCTCTTTAGGGTGTTTATTGGTTAATTCTAAATTTTCTGTTTATTTTATAGCTGCTTAGCCTTAGTCTAATGCTTCTTCTTCAGTTTCCTTTTAAATTTGATTTTTTGCTAAAGCTTCAAATTTTCCTCCTGCGTTGATTAAAGTATTGTAGTTCCCTTCTTCAATTAATTAACCTTTCTCGATTACTAAAATTCTATCAGCATTTTTTACTGTTGAAAGTCTATGAGCAATTACAATAGTTGTTCTTCCCTTTGATACCTCATCCAAAGTAGCTTGAATCATAGCTTCATTTTTTCTATCTAATGCACTAGTAGCTTCATCTAATAAAAGTATTTAAGGATTTTTCAATATAGCTCTTGCTATGCAAATTCTTTATTTTTAGCCTCCTGACAATTAGCCTCCTAAGTTTCCTACAAAGGTGTCAAGCTTATCTTCAAGCTATTATATAAATTCCCAGGCATTAGCTTGCTTAAGAGCATTGATCATTTCCTCTTCTGTTGCATCTTCTTTACCAAATCTTAAATTTTCTCTAATACTTGTGGCATATAAAACAGGTTCCTATCCAACATATCTTTATCATATTAAAAATTCTATTTTTAATGTTTAAAATATCTAACTAAAAATACCCTATATTTTTTCTAAGCCAAACAAAATCTAGTTCTTTTGTTTAATACCCGTCAATCGTAACAAAGCCACAATCAGGATCATAAAAACGTTCTATAAGCTGCATGACTGTAGATTTTCCGCATCCAGACTCCCCTACTAAAGCTGTCTTTTAATTTGGCAGTATCTCAAGACAAAGTTTATTATGAACTTTAATATCCTTCTTTGATGGATAAGCAAATTCAACATCAACAAATTTAATATTCCCCTTTAATTCGTTTATTATTTTAGGATTTTCGCAGTTTTTAATCTCAGGAACTCTGTCCAAAAGCTTGAAAATTTTAGCAGCAGCTTACTATCCAAGTGAGAAATTTTTAAGGCAAGGAGCAGCTTACCCTAGAGAAAATCCAGCTTTATGAATAAAATTTAAATAAAAAAATATTTAACAAAGTCAACAAAAATAAACCAATTTAATTATCTTTTCTAACATTTATTTTTAAATTAATTCAAAATTTTTAAAACTAAAATTTACCTATTTAAATGGAAAAATAGATAATTTAAACATCTCCTTAATTATACTTGCGATCAAAATTAGTATTAATGGTCTCATCGTGTAGTAATTTTGAACCATACCAAAATCCTAAAGCATAATCTAAGTATAGAGTTAAATAGCTTAAACCTAGTCCAAAGCCAGCCCAAAATGCATATTTTACAGCTATTTTAAAAGAAACTAATAACCCTTATGAATAATTTTTAATCTCAAAATTTTCTCCTGTTAAAGACTTAACGGTTTTAATTGAATTTAAACTTTGCTCTGCATATGAGCTTGCCTAAAGATATGCTTCTGAAGTCTTTACTGAGGTTTATTGCAAAATAATAGTAAAAATCAAACCTCCAAGTACAACAACAGGAACAGCAGCTGTTACTACTAATGACATTAACCAACCATCATAAAAAGCAACACCAAATCCACCCAAACCCATGAATATTGCCATTAAAAATGTAGGCACCTTTTCTCCTATAGCTCCTTATAAAAAGAAGCAATCTTAGGAAATTTAACTAGTCAGTTCGTTTGGGTTTTGCATATCAAACCAACCAATATCTTATCTAATAATTGCTTTGAAATATTATTTTCTGCATTCTATTGCTTATCTCTCACCAGATATCATCCAGCATGCCATTTATATCTAATTTTATGATATTAATAAATTGAAAGGATAAAATATGTTTATGCTTATTACCCATCCGCAAAAAAAAGAACCTATTCCAATTATAACCATATAAATACATTAATTTCTTGCGTTTTCAATAATAAGAGAGGAGTCTTCATCTGAACTGAATTAATTGCTTGTGTTACCAATAAATTAAGCTAACAAAGGTTAAGCTACTCCATTTAACGCAGCTGCAACAGTGCCAATCGCCATAAGCGTATAATCAAGCTTAGTTGCAAATCTAAAGAGTTTGAAAAACCCTACTGTTTTTATTTCAATTTCTTCTGGTTTCATTTTTTTAATATCTATTTAAAATTAATATTTTAAATTATCTTTTATAAAAATCTTATATTTAATCTATTAGTATAAAAGCAGTGTTCAAGAATTTAAAAAAAAGAAAGGTCTTTAATTAAATTGGAATATTCAGATTAAATTAGCGAGAATTTCATCTCATTAATTGCAAGATTACAAATAATTTAAAAAAATTAATTATTTGGAGTAATTAGCTTAGTGTAGATTAATTAGACAATTAAGACCAGTAATAAAGCATTTCTAACTAATATAAAAAAGGTTAAAAGCAACTAAACTAAATAATTATGCTTGTATTAAAAGATAAATAAAAATAAAAATAATTTTACAAAAAAATTAAAATAAACTTTACATTAATATCAATTCTACTTTTTGTAAGCAGTTTTAATTATTTTAGAAGAAAAGAAATTTTGTTTAATTTATCTCAATTGAAAAATCAAAATTAAACATATTAGTAGACTCTATAAATTATTAAGTAAAAGAAGTGTGAAATATGTAATTAAGAAACAATTTATATAATTTATAAATTAAAAATGCTGATAATAAATATCTTTAGAGCGATTTTTACATTATATAATTAAAAAGTGTAATTTTATTATTTTAAAGAGAAGCTTTAATAAATATAATAAAAAGTCATATTTATATTTAGAATAACAAGACTTATATTTGTTATTAATTTTATACTTATGAATTATTTAAATTAGTAGACTCTTTTAATTAGAATAGATAAGATAGATTAATAATAAATAGTAAGTAAAATACTAAATTTTTTATTTTAAAAATAAAAGAAGTAAATGATACTTTGATCTGTTCATTCCTAATTATTATTCTTATCTATCTGTTTTCCTTAAATATTTAGTATATCTATCATAAAATTGAACTTTTTAAACTAAAACTTTTAACACAACATAAAAAAGTATTAGACTATTTATTTTTATTAAAATGTGAGCTTTTTCTTTTCGTCACGAAATTCAACTAAAGATTAAATAAATTCTTTTTATTCTTAATATTAAAATGTATTTTAGTATTAAAATTATATTTGATATTTAAAAATAAGTAATTTTGAAATAGAAATAAAAAATCTAATTTTTGATAAAAAGACTATTAATTTTTGTCGGATTGTAGACTCTTTTAAATTAAAATAGATGAATTTAACAAAAATAGTCAAATTACAAAATTAATAAATTTAGAAAATTAGCAAATATTTCATATTCTAGAAAATTTAATTATAATTTTATTATAAAGTTATTTATTTAATTCTATTTCTATCTCAAAAATTTAAAATAAATAGAAAACTATACTTAAATCTTATTTAATTTGTTATTATTAAATATTGTACATTAATCAATTCTAAATTATTTTACATTTTTTTCATTCAGAATAAATCTTATTTCATTTATACTCATTTTTTATTTTAGAAGTTCTTGATTTGAGTTAGGAACAAAAAAATATGAATTATTATTAATTTTATTAAAACCAGAAAATAAACAAAAATAATTAAATAGGTATTTTTAGTCTAAATATTATTTTTTATATATAAAGACTTTGATCGAAAATCTAAAAATAGATGAAAGCTAATTTTAATTGTAAAAAATGATAAATATATTAATATTTTTACATAAATTATGACTATTAATAGCTTAATTTTTTATTTATTATTTCAAATCTAAACATTTAAATGATATAATTTTATTATTTTGATTTTTTTCTAATAGTGCTATGAAGCTTATTAAAAAGTTTTTAATTCTTAAAATTTTAGCATTAAAATTATTTAAATTAAATTATTTTTATTTAGCATTTAAATTAAACATATAGTTTTATAAAAATCAAAAGTATGTTAAATTAAAAACTAAAAATTAATTTTTTTAAGCTTTTATTTACTAAAAATAGTATATTAATAAAATTATATTTAATTTGAAATATTTTACATTTATTCATTTTCAAACTTAGAATTATCAACACATCTAAGTTAAATAATGTTTGATAAGAATTCATAAATTAATCTAAATCAGGTAGTAAAATTTAATGGGTGCGAAGGCATCAGGTAAATAGATCAACAAAAAATATGATTAAAAAGCAAGGTCTTAATTACTTGGGCTTGTATATAATTACAGTGTGCCTTAAAATAAATAATTAACAAATGTGTTTGAGATGATTATTGTATTATATATTATATGTATATATATTTATATATGTAATAATTTCGCAAAGATATCTGCATCAAATAATTTTAAAAAATATAAACTACTTGCAAATTAGTGTAATATAGTGAGGTAGAGTTTTATTTTAGTGCCAAAAAATTATTATAATATAGCATATGGCAGCAAAAGCTAATTAAAAAAGCAAGGTTAACACCACCTGGATGGTTCCAGATACTCCAGCTTGGATAGAAGTTGGAAAGGAAGAACCTGAGACTAAGAAAGTGTTTATGAAAGCAACAATTATAGATATAAATAAAGATAAAACTAAAGTAAAATTAACAAAAAAAGAAGATAATGAGGCTATCCCTGATGAAGTAAATGTTGAGAAGGTATATCAGGTAAACTAATCGCCTGAAACCGGATTTTCAGATATGGTAAGAATGGATAACCTTAACGAAGCAGAAATTATAAACAACTTGGAATTGAGATATTCTAAAGATATTATATATACTTATATTGGCCCAACATTAATTGTCATGAATCCATATAAATACATAGAAAGTGCAATGAGTGAGTAGCTTTTACTCATGTATCAAAATGAGCTTATTACAAAAGGGTTTATAGATTAAAGGGAAACTCCTCCTCACACATATGCAGTAGCAGGATAGGCTTTTAGTAAATTATTTGAGAATATGAAGAATTAAGCAATAGTTATTAGTGGAGAGTCTGGTGCAGGAAAAACAGAAAACGCAAAACTAGCAATGAAATTTTTGACTACAATGAGTCATCATGATTCAAATACCATGATTAGGATTTCAAAAGGAGGTAATTATTTTTAGCATGTTTAGATTTAAATTGTATATAAATACATGCAATTTACATAAAATAAATGTCTCTACTACTTTTTATAAAGAAATAGTTAATAAAGTCTTAATTACATTTGATTAATTTTCCAATTTAGAAAGAAGTTTATTAATCAAAAACCATCCCATAAAATTAAAATTATTGCTTTATAACAAATTATTCTCACCACTACTTAATTTTATTGCTTATCAATAGAGTCCTCTATAGAAGACAAAATATTGAGTTGCAATCCTATTTTAGAAGCCTTTGGAAATGCTAAAACTGTTAGAAATGACAATTCAAGTAGATTTGGAAAATATGTCAGTATCTTAGTTGATAAAAAATCACATAAAATCTAGGGAGCTTCCATAACTAATTATTTACTTGAAAAAAGCAGAGTCACAGTATAGGGTTAAAGTAAAAATAATTATTTAAAACTCATTTCTCAACTTTGTTAATTAAATAATTATGTATATTATATTTCGGTTCTTCAAAGTCTCTCTATGGCTAACATTTAACCCAAATAAAATATTTAAGTTAACGATTCTCATCATAAATTTGATAAATTCTTAATTTAAATACTGATAAATTTCATTTCTTTTGAAAATTAAATATTGAATTTGTTTTATTTACTCCTTTAAAAATAATAGATGAGAGAAATTATCATATTTTCTATCACTTACTCAAAGGTTGTTCTGCTGCTGATAAGAAAAAATTAGGTTTGGTTGATACAAACAACGGATTGCCTTTTGATCCAGAGCAATTTTAATACTTAAAAGATGGTGGATGCTATGAAGTTAACACTATTGATGATTATGCTCTATATAATGAAGTTTAAGATTCTTTTACTAGGATGAACTTTTCATAGCATGAGAAAAATACTATTTGGAGAATTTTATGTGCTATATTACTATTGGGAAACATAAGATTTGATAAATCAACTCTTACAGATTCAAAACCATGCAGTATAATAGGGATTGACTTCTCTAAAAAAGTAGCAGAATTACTTGATATGTAATATAATTTATTAGAGAGATGTCTCCTTATAAAAAGGCGTAAGGTTGGTAATGATATTACTGAATCACCCCTAAATGAATAAGATATTTATGCTAACAGAGATAGCTTGGCTAGAACTTTATATGATAACCTTTTTACATGGCTAGTTAAAAGACTTAATCTTACTATTCTCCCTACAGAGTTGTCAGAAAAGTAGCTCCAAGAAACTTGCCTTCAAATAGGATTACTAGATATTTTTGGTTTCGAAGTATTTAAAGTCAACAGTTTCGAGTAATTGTGCATCAACTATACTAATGAGAAGCTATAACAACTCTATATTTCATATGTGTTCAAATCCGAAGAATAAGAATTCATTAATGAAGGGCTAAAAGATCATATAGGATAGCTAAGCTATAATGATAATTAAGAAGTTATTGATTTGATGGATAAATATCCGAAGGGTATATTTGATCTCCTTGATGAAAGCTCTTCTCTCGGATCTTCTACTGACTAGCAACTATTTTAAAAAATATGCACAACTCATAAATCATGTCAATTTTTTATCTTAAATAAATCTAGCGCAGTAAAACACAAAAATATTTTAATAAAAATAATTAATTATATTTTTATTACTTAAAGGACTCCTTCGTAATCAAGCACACAGCTAAAAATGTTGAGTATTGCATCACTAATTTTAGAACTAAAAACAAAGCAGAGATCAGTTAAGATATTATAGATACTGTACTTTCATCTACTAATGATCTTCTTGGAGATATATTTTTAGGTATATTTTAAGTTTAAATTCAAATATTATATATATATTTTATATTTTCAATAGGCTTAGTAGGTGAAGAGGTTAAATAGAAACAATTTATTATTAGCTAACCTAAAAAACCATCGAAAAATGACAAATTTTTAGGTGCAAAATTTAGATTTTAAATGAAATAACTTATGGATGAATTAATGAACGCTGACTGCCATTTTATTAGATGCATTAAACCAAACGAGGTCAAGAAAAAAGATTATTTTTTGCAAGGATATGCTTTTATATAAATAAGATATTTGGGTGTTCTTGAAGCTATATATGTTAGAAAAGAAGGGTTTCCTTACAGGTAAAATTATTTTGTTTAATTATAAACTTGAAAAAATATTTAAATTTAAAAAAAGAAAAAACTTTAAAGATCTTTATACCTAATATGGAGATATGGTCAAAAAATTTAGAGGAATATCGCTAAAGAAGTAAATAGATCAGAAAGCTAACTTTAATTAATTAAGTGAAGATATAATTACTTAGCTCTTGCCAAACGTAGATAAGAAGAAATTGCTTTATGGTAAGACCAAGATTTTTACTAAGGATGATGTTGGTAGAGAGTTAGATGAGCTACTCCATGTCTGGTTCCAAAAGAAAAATGATTTTGCCAAGCACATTCAACACTAATTTAAAGTTTTCTAATTTAAAAAACATGTTCTTACAAATTTGAAAAAAATATCTAAAATTGTTTAATGCTTTAGACGCTTAGCTGCGATGTATAAAATGAAAAAGCAAAGAAAGAAATTCTAATGCATGAAGGCTTCTGTATTTAAAGTGAAAATTATTAGAGCAAAATTATTTAAGAAAGCGGCTTTTGGAATTTGGAAGGATTTGATAATAGAATAACTGAGATATGAAAGAAAGAAAAAGAGCTTAGCTTTGATGGTGAAGTTATTTGACTTTCATATGAAGAAGAAAAACTTTAATAAATACAAAGGAAATGTTTTGTAAAAGAAAAAGTAAATTGAGGACAAACTTGCAAAAGAAACAGAAATTAAATAAAAATAGTTGCAAGAGCAATAAAAGTTGGAAAAGAAAAAGAGAGAACAAGAAGAAAAACAGTAAATATAACTTTAGCAATATCAAACATAAGGAATGGAAATGTGTGTCAGTCCAGACACTACAAAAGAAATGACTATGAACACTGAGAACTCTAACGAATATTCAAATGAAAAAAAATCTTAGGAAGAAAGTTCATTCTAAATTGATTCTCTAAATTAATCATTAAATATGTCATTTGTTGACTAGATTCCTAACCATGATAAGATGATCCATGAACATCTTAAAAGAGGTACATTGGCTCATCGAATGACCAATTTAATTAACTAGAAGAAAATTGATTAAAGAAATCAATCAAGTGGGGCTTTTGATGAAGAAAACGATGATAAAGAAATGTCTGTTATTGACAATTATTTAAACCCAGAGTAATTAATTAATTTATTAATTCATTTATTTACTTATTATTTTATTTTTTAAAATAAATTGTTTTCTTAGCTAAATATTTTTTTCATGTTTAAAAATAGATAAACGCCTGAAGAGTTATAAGGATAAGTTAATATAGATAAAGTTTATCTTTCTCAGGACTGCATGTTTAACATACAGAATATACAGGAATCTCTAAAATTAAGAATACTAGAAAATGATTATATTCAGTTTTGTAAAGATATTTATAAAAAGAGAAGTAGTTGGGGAAGGACTATTCCTTTTGAAAAGTAAGGTTTTCATTAAAGAGAACCTCTGAAAAAGCCTCTTACTAACATATCGCCACTATTAGAACCTATTGCAATAAAAGCATTCACAAGAATATTAAAATATGCAGAAGTACTTAAGTCTAAAAGGGATTCAAGGGTAAGTTGATTAAATCAAAGTAATTTTTTACTTATATTTTTTAAAAATTAATAGAGTTAAGCTTATAAGCTTTTAGAATTGTGCTTTGATTAAGATAGCTCTCTACAAGATGAAGTATTCTTATAAATAGCTAAATAATTACAAACTGATGATCTAAGTTTAAAGAAAAAATACTATTCCTTAATGGCTATTTATTCTAGCTTCATAAGTACAAGCTCAAATACTATATATCCAATGCTAAACTGCTTCTATAATTTAACACTAACGGAGAAAGATGAAATCAATAAACAAAGATGCAAATTCATTTTTACCAGAATAAGAAAATGCTTTTAATCTCCAAGGTAATTCAAATAAATTTCAAAGCATAAAATAATTGATATCATAAAAACAGAATTAAAAACATTAACTTTACTATTTATTTTGTTTAATAAAAAAATTATGAAAATAAATTTAATTTTAAACAATTTTAATTGGTTTTCAATTATGAATTTTGGATTTTATTTAATTAATTTTTAAATAAATTTGTTATAAAATAGAGTTTACTTGCCTACTAAGTAAGAAATATAAATGATTGAAAATAGAAAGAGCATTATGGTTCCTATTTACATTTATATAAATCGGTGTATATTTATAGCAGTGGAAAGTTATACTGATATAAGCAGTGCTATTACTTTTGCATTAAGAGAATTAGAAATAGAAACAAACTAAAGAAACTATTGTCTGATTGAATAAATAACTATTGAGAATTTGGATTCATAAGATGAAAATAATAAAGTAATAATTGAAGAGAACATATTAGGCGATGATGAAAAAATTATGGATATTTATAGCTGCTGGGAGAATGAAAAAGATTTAATTAAAAAGAAAAAACTCAAGCAAAGCTTTTCTGCAAAAATAATATTTAAAATAAAAAACTTCTTTAAGTTCAACAAATTTGACATAGACTCAATATTCATGTATTATGCTCACTGCTGTTAAGATTATTTGAATGGAAGATTTGTGTTATAAGATAATGTAATTGTTAGATTGGCTTTATTAAAGCTGATTAATGATTATAATAGTATCTAAGAGGCTTTAAAAATACTCAAAAATGTTAAACTAAAACTACATGAATATATTCCCATCAATGAAAAGTCTGAGTCTTTGGTAAATAACTGGTAAACAGCTGCTCTTTCATTATGCAACAAAATACCTTAATGTGACTCTTCATAAGCCAGAACTCTATTTTTAAATACTCTTAAAAAGCATAGCTTCCTTTTTATGTCTCACTAATTTGAATGTCATTTTTATACTTCAGATTCTTACTAAAGAAACTCTTTATCCTCAAATAGCACAGTAGAAGAAGCTATTGTAGCTATTAAACCTTTTGAAATTCTAATTTTAGAAAAGTAATCTAAAGACATAATTGACTAATTTAAATTGAGTGAGATTGTTAAATTTGGAAAACAGTCTTAAAATAGAATAACTATTATATTAGGGGATACTAAAACCTTTCACTTTCAATTAAAAGACGCTGATCCTTATATTTAAATAATTAATTAATATATAAAAATGGCTCTAAGTCCTGTATGAAGTAAATAAATTCTAAAATAAATATATAAATGAATAAATAAATTATCTTAAAAATATTGTATTTTATGTAAATAGAAAAAATTTTGTCTCTCCTTATTTTAAGAAAAATATTGGATTTTAAATTTTTAATTTTCAGTAATTTATTTTTAGATTACTTATATTTTAAAGTATAAGGAATTAAAGAAATCACTATCTTTTCATATACCTTATTAACATTATCTGATGTACATAATTTAATTTGAAGATATTGAACGATATATTACATTTTGATATTTTAATCATTATGGCCAAATAGAGCTATTTAAAATACATACAAAAATTATATAAGTACTGGCTGACCATAGTATTTTTTCTGCTAGAAAAATCAAATTTAAAAAAATTTTTGTAAACTAATTGCTTTTAATTTAAGTTGTTAGATTAGTTTTATTACATAAGATATACAGAGATATATTATATGTGTATATCAAAAAATAAATTTATAAAAATCAAAATTTTTTTAATTGTAATTTTACTTAAAATTATTTTTTATTACAAAAACAAAAAATAAAAACAATGAATCAACTTTAGATATATCTTAATCTCTCTTATTTTCTATTAAATAATTATATTTAGCTTGTTATTTAAAAGTTTTTTTAATTCACATTTATTAATCGAATTGATCAACTGTAGATAAATGAGTTATTATTATTTTATGAACTGAAAAACCTAGTTCAACTGCAAGTCTGTACTATTTGTTTTATAAAATAAGCTCCTTATTTTCTAATTCTGCTACATTTTCATAATTTGGATAATTTGCTACTTTGATCAATTTCTAAGCTAAATGGATTCTCATCTCAATTTCTTTATCTATGTTTGTCTTTAATCCTTCAAATACATTATTTCCTTTTACTATCTTTTTAATTGTCATATTTTTACCACTTTCATTATAGCATATCCCATTATATAATTATTTACTATCTTTATCTTATTCTTAAACAATTCCTACTAATAAAAAACTATCAGATTGAGAGTTTGTTTATAGTCTGGTTCTAAATATGTACTTCTTATTTGGATCTAATATAAAATTTGCATATGAAACACCGTTGCCATCACTTATTTAATTTATTTAGATTTATTTATTTTATAGTCTTTATATTTAAAAAGATTATGAATATGAATAATATTTAGATTTTTCAAATTCTATTTCTTCAATAGAATTAGGTTTTTTAAAAAAATCTATTTAATCAAGAATGTCTAAAATTTTTTATTAAATTTCTACTGCATTCTTTAAATTAATTTTATTTATGATTGCTTAATATTCTGATAAATATTTTTACAATTTCTCTGTATTGCTTTTAATATTTTAGTATTTTTCTTGAATTATTTCTTTTATACGTTAATCAGAATTTTAAGAATACTCTTTGTATAACTTTTAAATATCAAACTTAGAAGATATTTCATTGTAAATATCTAAAAAGGAATTTCCTTAATTTTAGTTAAAATCTTCGATTTTAATAAGCTTTGATTTAACTTCATTTTGAAGTAAATCTATTTTTTTATTAATTTCTTTTTTTAGAGTAATGAAATAATTATTTATTTTTTCAATATATATCTCCTAAAGAGAGGAATCTTTTTTAATTTGTAAATTTTAAATGATATCATAAATATCTTCGTGTTCTAAAGGAGGAAAGCTTGAGAAAATATAATTCTAATCTGCCTATAAAAACTCTGTATGCTCTATTACTTTATTAAATTTTTTAGTCAACTTTTTTGCACAAACTGAACATATCTTAGAGTGAATATTATTTTCTTCAAATAATAATAAATTATTATTGAAGCCTGGGTGAATATTACACTAACTTTGCTTTTTTTCTTGATCCATTTTTAATGAAAATTTTTTAATTTAATTTATTATAAGATAGAGAGTATTTTCTTTTATTTTTATAGAAAAAATTAATTAGAATATTTATGAAGACAAAAGCATAGTTTTTACTAACTTCATAATAATCAACTTGAAAAAAAAGGCAACTATAAAATATGAAACATTTATTATTTTTAAAATGATAAAAAGTACTTAAAATTTATTTTTTATAACTCAAATTTTATGCAATGTAAATAATTATATGAGTATTTTATTTAAATTTGTTAAAAAATCTGTGTTCTCAAGTTTTTAGATACAAATTCATCAATCAATCGACAGATCTTTTTATTGAGAATTTAAAAATGAAACTATACTTGAACTTTAAACTAATTAAAAATAAAATTTTAAGCTCAGTTAAAATGAATTTAGAAAATAATTAATAAATAGTTTTATTTAAATATTACTGAGTAATACTACAAAACTTACTTATTAAAATACATCAAATAAATATTATTATTTTAAAGAGCATAAAATAAGTAGATATCAACTACTAAAATATGCTTAAATCACATTTAATAAATAAATATCTAGTAACAATTTAAAATGTAGTTAAAATTAAATAATTTAAATATAGTTTCATCTAAATATTATTGAGTAGTACTACAAAACCTGCTTAGTAAAATAACATCAGATAAATAAATTATTATTTTTTAAAGGGTGTAAAATAAGTAGATATATCCTACTAATATGTGCTTAAATCACATTTGATTAACAAATATCTAATTAAAAATGAAATATATTCTAACCTAACCATAAATAAGTCTATTTATTGAATATGTTTTTTTAAAATACTGCATTATTTAAAAATATACTCTTTTTAATAGAAAAAAGATTTTATTTCAAATAAAAACGTAAATAGAATATCTTCTTTAGATATTTATTCTTTTTTAAAAGCTAAAAAATAAATTATATTTTAAATGTTAATAAATTGATTTGTTTTTAGAAATAGTTTTGAAATTAAATAATAAATAAAAATAGTAATATGATTAAAATAAAACAATTATTTTTTTGGCTTATAATTGATAAAGTATTATTTTAAATTAAATAAAAAATAATCAAGAGATGTCTACATTTACTATTGTAGATATAGATATTCAGTGAGAAAACATATTCAGATAGTATTCAGTTAATTCAATATAAGTAACTAAATAACTATCTAATACCTCTGCATAATTAAAAAAGTAGTTTATTAAATATATTTTAATTTAAAAATATTAGCATTAAATATTTAGGAATAAGATATATCTATATATTTAAAATATGAAGAAAAATATTAAGAAAAAAAATATTAAAAAAAATTATAATTTGAGATTTTAATTATAAAAATAGGATATTAACAACACGAAACCACTTAAAACCTTAGGTGGTTTTAACTCTAAATATTCGCAATATTTTTATTTAAAATTATTTTTTATTACAAAAACAAAAAACAAAGACAATAAATCAACTTAAGATACATTTTATTTTATCTTAATCTATATAATTTTCTATCAAATAATTATATTTCGTTTGCTATTAAAAATTTTTTTTTTTAATTCACATTTATTAATCGAATTCGTCAACTGTAGATAAATGAGTAATTATTATTTTATGAACTGAAAAATGTAGTTCAACAGCAAGCCTGTACTATGTGTTTTATAAAATAAGCTCCTTGTTTTCTAACTCTGCTACATTTTCATAATTTGGATAATTTGCTACTTTGATCATTTTCTAAGCTAAATGGATTCTCATCTCAATTTCTTTATCTATGTTTGTCTTTTATCCTTCAAATACATTATTTCCTTTTACTATCTTTTTAATTGTCATACAATTACCTCTTTCATTATAGCATATTCCATCTTATAATTATTTATTATCTTTATCTTATTCTTAAATAATTCCTACAACTAAAAAACTATTAGATTAAGAGTTTGTTTATAGCTTGACTCTAAAAATATACTTCTTATTCGGATCTAATATAAAATTTGCATAAGAAACACCGTTGCCATCTCTTGATTAATTTATTTGGAGTTGTCTATTTTATAATCTTTATATTTCTAAATTTTATGAAGATAGATATGATTTAGATTTTTCAAATTCTACATCTTCAATAAAAGATTTTTCAAAAAAATTAATTTAATCTAAAAGACCTAATATTTTTTATTAGATTTCTACTGCATTCTTTAAATTAATTTTATTGATGATTGCTTAATATTCTGATATATTTTTTTACAAATTTTCTGTATTTTTCTTAATGTTTTAGTATTTTTCTTAAATTATTTCTTTTAAGCGTTATTCAGAATCTTTTGAGTATTGACTATATAACCTTTATATATCAAACTTGGAAGATATTTCATTATAAAAATCTAAAAAAATATCTCCTTAATTCTATTTATAATCTCTTATTTAAATGAGTTAAGATTTAACTTGATTATGAAGCACATCTATTTTTTAATTGATTTCTTTTTTCAAAGATAAAAAATAATTATTAATTTTTTCAACAAATATCTCTTCAATAGAAGAACCCTTTTTAATTTATAATTTTTAAATTGTTTTATAGATATTATCATCTTCTAAAGGAGGAAAGCTTGAGAAAATATGGTCATCATTAGCATATATAAATTCATCTAGTTCAATTATTTTGTTAAAATTTTGAGTTAATTATTTTGCACAAATTGAACAAATTTTAGTTTAAATATTATTTTCTTCAAATAATAATAAATTATTATTTAATATTTAGTGAATATTACATTTAGTTTGTTTTTTTTCTTGATCCATTTTTATCTAATTTTTTTATTTTAATTAATTATATTAATAAAGATATTTTATATATATATATATAGTGAAAAGCAATTAGAATATATAATAAAGCAAATCATCCTTTACTTTAATTAATATTTAAACTCTAAAAAAAGGGCAAACAAGAAAATAATCAAATAATGAATAAATAAATACCTAATAAATTCATGATAAGAGTTTTAAAATAAAATCTTCATAAATAATTTTTAATCTTAATCAAACTAAACTAAAATATTTTCATAATTATACAAAAATATTGTTCAATTTTTAAAAGATATATTTCTAAAAACTCTTTTTTATAATTTAAAATCATCAATCTATCTTTTGATTTAAGATTAAGAAATGAAATTATGTTTAAGTTTTTAAACACAAACACCAGTAAGTTATTAATAAAAGAAAATGAATTCAAAGAATATTTACTAGACTTAATTTATAGTATGATCTAAATATTACTCAGTAAATCAACAAAAGCTGTTTCTTCAAAACAGTATAAAATACTCAATAGATTATTTTTGATTTTGAAAAAATAAATGAATATAAATAACTATGTAAATTTTTACTCAAATTATACTTAACAAAACATATCTACTAAAAATGAAATATATTTTTATTTCAATAAACAACTTCCTATTCAAATCTATTGTTTATTAAAACGGAGTTATTATCTATCTAGATTTTTAGTAGTTAGAAAGTTATTTTATTTAAAGTATGAAGATAAAAGGAGTATCTTGTCTAAGATATATTTTCTTTTATAAATATTATAATAGGAATTTCATTAAAAAAAGAAAAGTATCATTTGTAAATAAATTAAAGTAAAATGATATTTCATTATTTATCAATTAATTATCTTGGATAATAAATTTTAATATTATCACAAATAGATTTTAAGTTAAATATAAATAATATGAGTTGAATTAAATATGTTTGTAATAACTTATAAATTAAATAAATATAAACGAGTTAAAAAACTTTTAATTTACTATAAATATAAAATATTTAATTACTTAAATAAAATAATTAAATAAATATTTAGTGAAATTTTTGATTAAAAGATTTTTTATTTTTAAAAATAATTTTCTTAAGAATGAATAATTTTGAATAGCATTTTCATCTAATTTTAATTAAAGGTCAATTTTTTAAATTAAGGCAAAATGAAAAAATTTAATATATGAATACTAATTTATTCTATTCAAAGCATTTATTTAAATTATTTACATTATTCTCTATTTACTTTCATTTTATAATTTTTAAAAATTTATATTAAATTCACATGTTTTTATCAAATTCAGCAACTGTAGATAAATGAGTTATTATTATCTTATGAACTGAATAATATAGTTCAACTGCAAGCCTGTACTCAGTGTTATCTAAAATAAGCTGATTATTTTCTAACTCTGCTACATTTTCATAATTTGGATAATTTGCTATTTTGATCATTTTCTATGCTAAATGGATTCTAATCTCAATTTCTTTATCTATGTTAGTCTTTGAACCTTCAAATACATTATTTCCTTTTATTATCTTTTTAATTTTATGATCACCTCTTTCTTTGTAGCATATTCCATCATATAATTATTTTTTATCTTTATCTTATTCTTAAATAATTCCTACAATTAAAAAACTATTAGATTAAGAATTAGTTTATAGCCTAACTCTAAATATATACTTCTTATATGGATCTAATATAAAATTTGCATATGAAACGCCATAATTACAATCATTTGATTAGTTTATTTAGATTTATTTATTTTATAGTCTTTGTATTTATAAAGATTATGATGATGCATATGATTTAGATTTTTCAAATTCTAAATTCTCAATATCCTTAATATTAAAAAAATCTATTTAATCTAGAAGGTCTAATATTTTTTATTAAATTTCTATTGGAGTTTTTAAATTAATTATATTTATGATTGCTTAATATTCTGATAAATATTTTTACAATTTCTCTGTATTGCTTTTAATATTTTGGTATTTTTCTTGAATTATTTCTTTTATGCGTTAATCAGAATTTTTAGAATACTCGTTGTATAACTTTTAAATATCAAACTTGGAAGATATTTCATTATAAATATTTAAAAAATTATTTCCTTAGTTCTAGTTAAAATCTTCGATTTTAATAATCTTTGATTTAACTTCATTTTGTAGTAAATCTATTTTTTAATTAACTTCTTTTTTTAGTGTAATGAAATAGTTATTTATTTTTTCAATTAATATCTTCTAAATGGAAGAATCTCTTTTAATTTATAAATTTTAAATAGTATCATAAATATCTTCGTCTTCTAAAGGAGGAAAGCTTGAGAAAATATAATTCTAATCTGCGTATAAAAACTCTGCATGGTCTATTACTTTATTAAATTTTTTAGCCAACTTTTTTGCACAAACTGAACATATCTTAGTGTGAATATTATTTTCTTCAAATAATAATAAATTATTATAGAAGTTTGGGTGAATATTGCAATAACTTTGTTTTTTTTCTTAATCCATTTTTTAAGAAATTTTTTTTTTTAATTTATTATAAGATAGAGAGTATTTTCTTTTGTTTTTATAGAAAAAATTAATTAGAATATTTAAGAAAACTAAAGAATAGTTTTTACTAACTTAATAATAACCAACTTGAAAAAAGACAACAATAAAATATGAAACAATTAATACTTTTAAAATCGCAAAAAATACTTAAAATAAATTTTACATGAATAAATTTTTTAAAACTCATACTTAATACATTATTGTAAATAATAATATGAGTATATATTTAGATTTCTTAAAAAATCTATGTTCTCAAATTTTTATATCGAAATTCATCAATCTATGGATAGATCTCTTGATCTAGCATTTAAAATGAAATTATACTTGAATTTTAAACTAATTAACAATAAGATTTTAAGCTTAGATAAAATGAATTTAAATTATAATTAAAATTATATAATTAATACATAGTTCATTTAAATATTTCGAGTAATACTACAAAACCTATTTAGTAAAATACAATTAAATAAATAAATTATTATTTTTTTAAAGAGCGTAAAATAAGTAGATATCACCTACTAATATGTGCTTAAATCACATTTAATAAATAAATATCTAGTAAGAATTTAAAATATACTTAAAATTAAATAATTTATACATAGTTTCATCTAAATATTACTCAGTAGTACTGCAAAAACTGCTTAGTAAAATAACATCAGATAAATAAACTATTATTATTTTACAGAGTGTAAAATAAGTAGATATCACCTACTAATATGTGCTTAAATCACATTTCGTTAACAAATATCTAATTAAAAATGAAATATATTCTAACTTAACCTTCAATATTTCTATTTATTGAATATCATTTTTAAAAATGGTGTAATATCTAAAAATATATTCTTTAATAGCAAAAAGACTTTATTTCAAATAAAAACTTAAATAGAATATCATCTTTAGATATTTATTTTTTTTAAATGCTAAAAAATAAGTTATATTTTAAATTTTAATTTAAATAATTTGTTTTTAGAAATTTTTTGAAATTAAGTAATAAAAAAATGGTGATATGATTGAAAAAAATAATTATTTGTTTGGTTTACAATTGATAAACTATTATTTTAAATTAAATAAAAGACAATCAAAAGAGGTCTACATTAATTATTGTAGATATAGATATTCAGTGAGAAAAATTAAAAATATATTATCAGTTAATTCAATATTAGTAACTAAATAACTATCTACCACCTCTGCATAATCGAAGTAGTTTATTAATTTTAGATAAGAATTTATTAAATTTATTTTAATTTAAAAGCATTAAATATTTATGAATAAGATACATCTATATAATTAAAATACTCATAAATTTATAAGAATTAAAAAACAAAAAAACAAAATAATTCAAGATTAATAAAAATTCAATAAAAATTTTTAAAAAAATATCATAAAAACAATAAATAAACATTATATTATATTATTATTGTTTGATCTTGTTCTCTATATTTCTATCAAAAATATACATTTAAAATACTATTTTTTTTCTTTGTTATAATATGTAAAACTCACATTCTATTATCAAATTCTGTAACTTTAGATAAATGAGTTATTATTATTTTATGAGGAGTACGAACAATTTCAACTGCAAGCCTGTACTAAGTGTTATCTAAAATAAGCTCTTTATTTTCTAACTCTGCTACATTTTCATAATTTGGATAATTTGCTACTTTGATCATTTTCTATGCTAAATGGATTCTCATCTCAATTTCCTTATCTATGTTTTTCTATTTTCCTTCAAATACATTATTTCCTTTTACTATCTTTTTAAGTGTCATTTCATTACCTGTCTCATTGTAGCATATTCCATTATATAATTATTTGTTATCTTTATCTTGTTCTTAAATAATACCAACAATTAAAAAACAACTAGAATCATAGTTTGTTTGTAGCTTAACTCTAAATACATATTTCTAATTTGGATCTAATATGAAATTTGCATATGAAACACCATGATTATCAATTGATTAATTTATTTAAATTTTTCTATTTTCTCTTTGTATTTATAAATTTTATGAAGATAAATATGACTTAGATTTTTCAAAGTCTATTTCATCAATAAAAGACTTTTCAAAAAAATCTATTTATTCTATTAATCCTATTATTTTTTATTGAATTTCGATTGGATTTGTCAAATTAATTTTATTGATGATTGCTTAATATTCTAAGATATTTTTTTATAATTTTTCTGTATTATTTTTAACATTTTAATATTTCTCTTCAATTATTTCTTTTAAACGCTATTCAGAATTTTTAGGGCATTCTATATACAGCTTTTAAATATCAAATTTAGATGATATTTCATTGTAAATATCTAAAAAAACATCACCTTAATTCTTGTTATAATCACCCATTTAAATAATCTTTAATTTAACTTGATTATGAACTGTCTCTATTTTTTCATTGATTTATTTTTTTAGAGATATGAAGTAATTATTGATTTTTTCAATGAATAACTCTTCAATTGAAGAGTCTTTTTTAATTTACAAATTCTAAATAGTACTATAGATATTATTATCTTCTAAAGGAGGGAAGCTAGAGAAGATATAGTTCTAATCAGCATATATAAATTCATCGTGCTCTATTATTTTATTTAATTTATAAGTTAATTATTTTGCACAAACTGTGCAAATGTTAGTGCGAATATGATTTTCTTCAAATAATAAAAAATTATTATTGAATTTTGAGTGAGTATTGCATTTACTCTACTTTTATTGTTTATCCATTTTTTATCAAATATTTTTTATTTTAATTAATTATATCTTTTAATGATATTTTCTTATTTTTTTAGAAAGAAATTTATTCATTTTTTTAAGAAAATAAACATAATTAATCTTACTTAAAAATTCAACACTAAAATAAGAGCGAACAACAAAATAATCAAATTATGAATATCTTTTAAATTAGCAATACAATTTTTAAAATATGCTTTTCACTAACAACTTTTTACCATTACCATTATCAAACTAAACTAAATAATATCATTTTTAATGTTTTATGAAAGCAATATTCTAAAAAATATATCACTTTTAACTCTTTTCAACATTTAAAATCCTTAAATATCTTTTGATTTAAGATTAAAAAATGAAACTATGCCAGAGTTTTATAACTAAAACACCAAGAAGCTATCAATTAAAGAAATATAAATATAAAAGATATTTAATAAATGTAGTATGTAGTTTCATCTAAATATTACTTAATAAATTGTACAAAAGCAGCTATTAAAAAAATAGTATAAAATCTACTCGCAAATGGTTACTTTTGATTTTTAAAAAATAAATGGATATTAATCAAGCACCTAACAAAATTATATTTAAAATATATCTTCCAAAAAATATCTAACTAAAAATGAAATATAATTTTATTTTAATTATCATTTGTTAAAACGAATTTATTATCTATATATATTCTTTGTAACTACATATGGATATTTAATTTGAATTATAAAGATATTAAGGAGTATCTTGCAAAAGATATATTTTCTTTTATAAAATTTATGATTAAAAATTGATTAAAAAAGTAAAAATATTTTTATTATCATTTATTTTTAAATTTAAAGTAAATAATAGTTTATTTTTTATCTTAGATAAAAAAATTTTAAATATATTTTAATCTTTTAAAATTTTTTATTTAAAAAATTAAAATAATATTTTGAACAATCATATTTAATTTTAATTTAGATCATAAATAAGTTTATTTTAGGCTAATTTTTCGTTAAAAGAAAGTCAAAGAATATTTTAGATTATTTTAATTTTGATCAATTCAAAATATTTCTATAAATTATTTACAATAAAATATTTTTTTCTTTCTTTTTGCTATTTTTAAAAATTAATATCAAACTCACATATTTTAATCGAATTCGTCAACTGTAGATATATGAGTTATTATTATTTTATGGTCAGTATAGTATAGTTCAACTGCCAGTCTGTACTACACGTTATCTAAAATTAGTTCATTGTTTTCTAATTCAGCTATGCTTTCATACTTTGGATAATTTGCTACTTTGATCAATTTCTTAGCTAAATGGATTCTCATCTCAATTTCCTTATTTATATTTGTCTTTTTTCCTTCAAATAATTTATTTCCTTTTACTATCCTTTTAATTGTCATATGATCACCTCTCTCATTATAGCATATTCCTTCATGTAATTTTTTATTATCCTTGTTTGATTCTTAAATAATTCCTATAAGTAAAAAGCTACTTGGCTAAGAATTTGTTTATATCTTAACTCTAAATACATACTTCTGATCTGGATCTAATATAAAATTTGCATATGAAACACCATTGTTATTGATTGATTAATTTATTTAGATTTGTCTGTTTTAGAGTCTTTATATTTATAAACTTTATGAAGATTCATATGATTTTGACTTTTCAAATTATACTTGTTCAATAAAAGATTTATCAAAAAAATCTATCTAATCTATAAGATCTAATATTTTTTATTTAATTTCCTTTGGATTTTTCATA
This sequence comes from Tetrahymena malaccensis 436, assembly GCA_000231845.2. NCBI lineage: Eukaryota > Ciliophora > Oligohymenophorea > Hymenostomatida > Tetrahymenidae > Tetrahymena > Tetrahymena malaccensis. The sequence continues at coordinate 347,956 of JH720023.1, read as the reverse complement.
TTAATTTAATTGATGATTGTTTCATATTCTGAAATAGCTTTATATAATTTTTCTGTATTACCCTTTATATTTTAATATTTATCTTGAATTATTTCTTTTAAGCGTTATTCAGAATCTTATGAATATTCGCCATATAACTTTTAAATATCAAACTTAGAAGATACTTGATTGTAAATATCTAAAAAAGTATCTCCTTAATTTTAGTTATAAACTCCGCTTTAAATAATATTTTATTTAACTTGATTATGAATAATATCTATCTTTTAATTGATTTCTCTTTTAAGAGATATGAAATAATTATTAATTTTTTCAATAAATATCTCTTCAATAGAAGAATCTTTTTTGATTTACAAATTTTAAATACGATTATAGATATCTTCATCATCTAATGGAGGAAAGCTTGAGAAAATATAGTCATCATTAGCGTATAGAAATTCATCGTACTCAATTATTTTATGAATATTTTTAGTATAGTTTTTTGCACAAAGTAAGCAAATTTTAGTGTGAATATTATTTTCTTCAAATAATAACAAATTATTATTGAATTTGGTGTGAATATTGCATTTACTATGTTTTTTTTCTTAGTCCATTTTTTATCAATTTTTTTTTTTAATTAATTATATCTTAAAGGTATTTATTTTCAATTCTTTTTATTGAATTAAAAGTAATTAGGTTATTTATGAAAACATATCTTTTACTATAAAAATAATCAAATACTTAAAAAAAGATCAAACAAAAATAGAAATGATTTATACTTATTAAGTTAATGAAAATATGTTTGAAATGAATCTTTCATTAATAAATTATTATGAATAGCAAATAATTCTAAATATATTTCATACATTTTCATGGAAATTATTTAAATTTTAAAAAATATATCTCTGTAAATTCTATTTTTTAGATATTAAACACATAAATACATCTTTTGATTAAAGATTAAAAAATGAAATAATGATTGAGTTTTTAAATTGATAGCACGAAAGTTCTATTATAAGATAAAATAAATTTGAAAAATAATAAAAATAATCATTTTTTTTTACTTAATCTAAAAATAAATTAGCAAATTCAGCATAAACTGTAAACTGCTTATTAATTTAGAATATCTAATACTTGAATTATTATTATTTTTTTTATGGAAAAACCAAATGTATTTAAAATAGCTAATTTATAAATATCAAATAAGAATTTAAAATATAATTAAAATTATATAATTGATACATATTTTTATCCAAATATTATTGAGTAGTACTACAAAACCTGCTTAGTAAAATAAAATCAGATAAATAAATTATTTTTTTTTAAAGAGTGTAAAATAAGTAGATATCACTTACTAATATGTGCTTAAATCACATTTAATAAATAAATATCTAGTAGGATTTTAAAATATAATTAAAATTAAATAATTTATACATAGTTTCATCTAAATATTACTCAGTAATAATACAAAAACTGCTTAGTAAGATAACATCAATTAAATAAATTATTATTATTTTAAAGAGTGTAAAGTAAGTAGATATATCCTACTAATATGTGCTTAAATCACATTTCGTTACAAAATGTCTAATAAAAAAATGAAATATATTCTAACGTAACCTAAAATATTTCGATTTATTGAATATTATTATTAAAATACTGTAATACCTAAAAATATATTCTTTAAAAGCAAAAAGATTTTATTTCAAATAAACACGTAAATAGAATATCTTCTTTAGATATTTATTTTCTTTTAAAAGCTAGTAAGAAAAGACAAAAAGATATTATCCAGTTAATTCAATATTAGTAACTAAATAACTATCTACCACCTCTGTATAATTAAAAAAATAGTTTATTAAATTTAGATAAGAATTTATTAAATTTATTTTAATTTAAAAGCATTAAATATATAGGAATAAGATACTTCTATATAATTAAAATACTCATAAATATATATAAAAAAAAAATTAATTTATAAACTGTTAAAAAATGTCATAAATTAAATATAAATTAGCTATGAGGCAATTTTTAAATTAAATAGCTTTCTAAATATTTTATTAATTATGAAGCTAATTTCCTATAAATTATGTATTAATCACAAAAATTTGTTTAATTAAAGATTATTGTATAATATTAAATAATTTCAACTTTAATAATATTCATATTAATACTACTTTTAAAAGAAAGTTTTATATATTTTTAATTTATTCAGAAAAAAAATGTAAAGTTTCTTCCTTCTGTTTACAGATTTTCTTAATTATAATATTGAAATATCAATTTTTAATGAATGAATATTTTATTTTGTTTTAAAATCATCAAATTAAAATTAAGTAAATAAAAAATGATTATAAGAAATGATATTATAAAATACTTCATTAACTTTTGAAAAAAATACATATTCTTCCTCTTTGCCTCTAAGAAAATATCAACTCATAAATAAATTCGAATCTAAATTACAACTGACTTAATAAAAAAATTTAACGAAAAGAAATATTATAATTACTGGTTAATAATATAGAACTGTATAAAATTTTACTCATAAAAAAATGTTGTAAATTAAATAAATACAAAATATTTTAGCTTTTGTTATTTTACTTTTTTTACCAAGTTTTTATCATAAATGTTTATAAAGTGGTTAAATAAATTAATTCATGCTTTTTATAATTTTTGACATTGAGTAAAAATTTGAATTCCTTTAATAGTTTATGTATGGAATATTTGTATTTTTTAGAAGCTTCAGATATCTAACTATAATGATTAATAGTTATAATGTAAATTTCAATCTATTTTTCTCATCAAATATTTCAATTAATTTTTATTAAAATTAATAGAAAAAAGAGTAGTATATCATTTAAAAAAAATAAATTTAATCATATTTTAGATGTATTTTTTTAGTTTTTTGTTGAGATATTTTCAAAATAGCTTTCATTTTTTTATATTTTGTTTTAAAACATAAAAACTTTTTGAAATATTGATTTACTCTTATTTTTTATGTTAGTCATTTAATTTATTGGAATGATTGGCAAGAATTTATAGAACTAAAGAAATGAATTATATTTGCATACTTTGATTTCTAATTAAGTGTAAACAAATTATAATTTGGTGATAAACTACTAATAGTTATTTAAATGATCTGAGAAAAGATTAATTAATTTTTATTCTATAGAAAATAGACAAATGTTAAATTCAATTAAACATTTATCTCCAGACAAATAGGTCATTCTTTGAGAAAGGGCAAAAAGTAAAATTATATTTTTTTCTTATATGTATCTATTTGTGTTTTAATTTGTTCTATATTTGATATTTATATATTTTAAATATTTTAGTAGAATTTTTATTCTCTGAGAGACAAAATTATCTTTAAATATTTGTTAATATATTTTTATCTGTAATCAATTTGAAATAGTATTTCATTTTATTTTATTGTTTCTTTATTGCTTAATGCTATCTTTAAATGCTATGGTTAAAAATCAATTGAATTGATATAATATGAAAATAGATTTATTTTATACAAACTTGGTGCTAAGGTATTTTTTAATTACAATTTTTGATTTTAAATACATGAACAGACAGATAATATTTTTTATGAATATTTTGTTACAGGGCACAATTAATTTATTGGTTTATTATATTTTAAAAGCTTGATTGCTTCTTTTTGTAAATATATTATAGTAACTTTTTATTTTGAGTACAATCGTATTAAATTTACTTTGACTACTTTTTTTAGTTCTCAAAAATGTTGTTTCATAAATGAAAACTTTCAAATACTTTCAAGATATCTTGTTCTAACAAAAAAAATAAAATATGAATATAAAAAATATTGAATAGATGCAAGTCCAGAAAAGAAAAAGTAATTGTGAGCAATATTTAATTTAATAAATAAAGCATGAATTAATTTCAGCTAAAATAAATAAATTGATCTAAATGAATTAGATGCTTTTAATTTTTACTCTTTACCTAATTTTTTGGTAAATTAAATATTTTCAAGCTAGAATGTGATATGTAGCTCTTATGTTAAAATTGTTAATATCATTTTATTTTCAAATAAGATCATCAAAATATCTCAAGAATATTTTATTAAATTAGTTTTTTTTAACTTCATTACAAAAATTTGAAGTTAAATCGTGTTTTTATTTATAAGAACATATTTTCTAATAAAAAGTTCTGTTAAACACAAAAGATATTAAATTTATACTTATTTTTTAATTTATGTAATGTGGAAAAATAGCTAAAATCAATCATTATTTTTTAAAGTATTTGATTATTCTTAAGTATTTTTATAGGGGTAGGTAAAACATAACAGTATGTAATAGCTAGTTTTAACACTTTAAATCTGACCTGGTTAAAAAGGTTTATTTTTAGATTGAGAATAATACGTTTTAATACTAAAAAATATATAAATTAAAGAAAAAATAATGATTATTCCTATTTATTTGCCATTTTATAAGCTATTATAATTTTGAATTAATACTATTTTGTTATAAATTTTATCTTAGATAGTTTAAAACAAACAAAAATATTATTTAAATAAAACATGATATTTAAACCTCATGATAAATAATTAATAATAAATAATAAAATTAAAAACCTAAATAAAAAATAATAATAATAAAAATGAAGGTCTCTATTTTTGCTCTCCTCGTCCTTTTTGTTTTGTGTACTTTCACTACTGTAGTATAAGCTGATGAATAAAAACCTAAAACAGTCAAACTATCTAACAAGGTTGAAGTTGAAGTAAAGTGCTATATTGGTGAGGAAGGTTGTGATTGTTGGAAATGCCATAACAACGATTTAAAGCACTGCAAATATTTATGTTGAATAAAAAATTTACATATATTAATAAATCAATTATAACAAGTTTTTACATGTTAAATTTTATATTTGTAAGCAAAATTTAACATTATTCACCATATATCTGCATATAAATTCTAATTTGCTATACTTTATTTATAATAATATTACTCATTTTTATTTTTGTATTCAAAATATTTATTTATTTTAGTCAAATCTTATGCATAAAACTCTCTCTCTCTCTCTCTAAACAGAAGAGAAATATTAAGGAGACAAATAAATATTCTTCCAAAGTCTCTCTAATAATAATTTTTTATATTCTGTAAGTCTTTTTATTTCTTAAATTGTCAATCATTATAAAATATTAAATAATTTATTAAATTTTCAAATATTAATTTTCATATCCTTAAAATAAAAGGGTTATTTACTAATCAAAAAAAATTGTAGTAAATATTTAAATATTATATATATTCTCAAATATGTAGCAAAAAATAAACTAGCTTAGATAGTGTTAAAGTGAATTTACTAATTTATATCTAGGTAAACGATTTTATTATTAGAAAATTTTAAGGATGATAAAAACAAATACATAGCTACATAAAACACTTAAATAATGAATCATATGATTAGACTCTTAGTTAGTAATTTATATAATTAAATAATTCAATTCTGCTAATCACATATATAAATGGCAATTAATTCTTGACCAACTTAAAAGTAGGCCCAGCAGCTACAGTAAGGGTCAATAACATAACAGCATTCACCAGTAAAAGGATTACATATTTAAAGATCAGAATTATTATTTCCATTTTAAACATTTTGCAGATTTCTCAAGTTTTGAGCAGCACTCAAGCAGAATAAAGCGAGTAATAGAAGGCAGAGGAATTGTTTATTCATTTTAATTTATTTTTTTTTATTGTTGTTTTTTAATGAAATTTATTTATAATTATAATACCTAAATAATTCCTTGGTATTTAGAAGTTTTAAAGGCTAATATACTCAATATATTTTGTAGATAAGCCCATCAATCAATTGTTATTATAAGTAAATAAGAGTTTTAATGTGTATGATTAAAATAATCTATTTAGCTAATATTTTTGTTCTATAATTGATTATCATCATTTCTTAAATATTTGATAATATCCTACGGGTACTCAATTATTTTGATAGATTCTATTAACTATTTTGTTATTAAAATTTATTGAAAAGAAACAAATTTAAATATTAGATAGTGACTTTAATTAAATTTTCTTAAAATTTGATCATAAATCTTAATTATTTATAGATCGTAAACATGAAACTATCAGCATTCACTTTTTTCTATTTTTTCTTTATGTAAAATAAAGTAAATTAAATTTAATATTTATTGATTTTAAAAACTATTTAATTGACTTACAATTCTTTCAGAAAATAAATTATTTTAACTTATTCATGGTCATTTTTATTTAATTTTCAATATTTTATTTTTTCAGCAAATACATTCTATATTAGCATTTTAATTAAATACTCTTTTTATTTATAAATTATTATATGAATAACAAAAAATTTTTTATTTTTTATTATTAGAAGTGAAAATAATTTTATATTTCAGCTCTTTTTTATTTAAATTAGCATTTATTTTCAAGTATATTATTTAAAAAAACAAATTTTTAACAATGGAAACCTTCAAAATATACATAAATACTTAGATATTTTAGCTCGAAGTTTATTTTCAAATTGTAAAAATTTACAAAGAGGAAAATATCAATTAAAGATGATATAAATAAATTTCTTAATCAAAATTAAAATTAAGTGAGTGATTAATAATTTATCATCAAACCTAACTAATCATTAACTATACGACTGTAATTTATAATTTAAATTTTATGTATCACAAATTTTAAAATTCTATACACTCTAAATATGTTTTATTTGGATAAAATAATAATAAATTAAAAGGCACTTTAAAATTTAAAATTAATAAGGGAAATACTATTTTACCTAATCTATTTCATAAATAAATGATCCTACACAGTTTATTTTACACTTTTTTTAAAATAAAAAAACTCTTCTTTTTTTAAAAACGAAAATGATAGCAACTATAATTAATAAAAAAGATAAACTAATTAAAGACAAGAGGTTTTTTATTGATATGTGTAATCTTTAGCTATACTAAAATCCTACATACCATGCTTTCCTTCCTGATGCTTCAAAGTATGCAACCATTTCATGAGGGTTTTAAAATTAAATAAAGTGTAAGGAGATCTTAAAAATATAAAATTGAGAGAATGTAAAACTGATTGGGTTAAGACAACTTAATATATAAAATACCATTTATATTGTCCAGCTAACTGAAAGAAGAATTAAAAAACACTTTTTTACATGTATAAATATAGTAAAACCCTCAATACTTATTTGATAGCATTTTGTTTTGGTTTGCTGAGTAATTTGATTGCTTATTATAGCCTATAAATTTTTTACACAAATATTAATCCCTATTGATACAAAAGATTTGTTAAAGGAATTCTATCGCAACAGTCTCTGCAAGGCAATATTTTTAATTGACAGAAATATAAATCCTTTTAGATTTATTTAAATTTAAATACAACACCCAAACAGTTAAAAAATAAAGAACTTAAAATCTGTGTTAGAATTATAAAAAGCAGAATATTAGTTAAATTGAAGTGTTAAATATAAATTTATCTTAAAAAGGTATGGCTAAAGATGAAAAGCAAAGACTTATATTATATCAATTTATTTTATCTACACTAGACTCTCTAAGTAAGTGCAATTTATAAATAAGGTGCAGGTTTTTGAGAAAAAATATAATGAGTGCACTCACCTTAATAATTATAAATTTAAAAAAATGTTTCATTCATTTACTATTGTATTCTTTTTAGAGTGAAAACATTTTTTTTTTCGTTTTTTAAAAGTTAATAACAATAGTTTAATTTATTGAAATTAGAGTTTATACTTCTTCAAATTAATATGAAATTGCAATAAATAATAAAAATAAAATTAATTTGAATTTGAATTTGAAAATCGAGATTGAAGAGGAGCAAGAAGATAAGCAATTCATTTAAATTACAAATCATGATTATTTTTAATATTTATTTGTTTTTAATAAGATAAAAAATAAAATTTGATCAATAAAAAAAGATATGAAACCTATTTTAGCCATAAAATGGGTGTGATAGATTATTTAAATGATGAATCCCACAAATCCCCATGTCCCAATAAAAAAATTAAAATAAAGTGACAAAAGATTAAAATAGAATAATTATAAATTTGTAATATCATATAAAAAGAGGTTGATTTCAATCAAATTTTATATAATTTATTATTAAATCTTTGGGTTATTTTCATCATTAGCATATAAAAATTCATCGTATTCAAATATTTTATGAATATTTTTAGTAAAAAATCAAAATAGTCTAAATTAAGAAAAATAAACATAAAAAAATAAATTTTTAAAATATTGATTTAATAATTTTATCATTAGAGTTTATTTCCAATCTAGATTTATACAATTATATCTCTGTGTTTCTTTAAAATTATATTGATCTTGATTTTTAATTGATTGTCTGATCATTCAATATTTTAATTATCATTAAGATAACCTAATTTCTATTGATGAGTATTTTGAAATATATTATTTTACACATATTTTTACATAATATTTTTAAAATTTATGATTGATATCAAAATTATTTTAAAATTGACTAAATATTTCTGTGAGTTTAAATGTTTCATTCTCTCCTTTTTCTTTCAAAATGTATGTCACATTTTTTAATCAAATTCAGAAACTGTAGATATATGAGTTATAATTATTTTATGAGCAATATAATATAACTCAACTGCAAACCTGTATTATATGTTTTCTGAAATAAGCTATTTATCTTCTAATTCTGCTATATTTTCATAATTTGGATAATTTGCTACTTTGATCATTTTCTATGCTAAATGGATTCTCATTTCAATTTCTTTATCTATGTTTTTCTTTTTTCCTTCAAACACGTTATTTCCTTTTACTATCCTTTTAATTTTCATATAATCATCACCTCTTTCAATATAACATATTTCACTATATAATTTTTTAGTATCCTTATCATTCTCTTAAATAATTCCTACATTTAAAAAACTATCAGCTTAAGAATTTGTTTGCAATTTAATTCTAAATATATACTTCTTATTAGGATTTAATATAAAATTTGCATATGAAACACCATAGTTATCTATTGATTAATTTATTTAGATTTATTTATTTTATAATCTTTATATTTATATAGATTATGAATGTTAATATGATTTAGATTTTAAAAATTCTATATCCTCAATATCGTTATTTTTAAAAAAATCTATTTAATCAAGAAGGTCTAATATTTTTTGTTAAATTTCTTTTGGTTTTTTCAAATATATCTTATCTGTTTAATATTACTAGATATGTTCTTTTAATTTTTATGTATTTATCTTTATATTTTAGTATTTCTCTTGAATAATTTCTTTTAAACACTACTCAGAGTCTTATGAATATTGGTTGTATAACCTTTAAATATCAAACTTAGAGGATATTTCATTGTAAATATCTAAAAAATTATCACCTGAATTTTAGCTCAAATGCTCCATTTAAATAATCTTTTATTTAACTTGGTTATGAAGTATGTCTATCTTTTCATTGATTTCTTTTTTCAAAGATAAGAAATAATTATTTATTTTTTCAATATATAACTCTTAAATTGAAGAATCTTTTTTAATTTATAATTTTTTAATAGCTTTATAGATATCTTCATCTTCTAAAGGAGGAAAGCTTGAGAAAATATAATCCTAATCAGCGTGTAAAAATTCGTCGTGCTCAATTATTCTATTAAAATTTTTAGTCAATGTTTTAGCACAAACTAAGCAAATTTTAGTGTGAATATTATCTTTTTCAAATAATAATATATCATCATTGAACTTTGGATGAATATTACATTTAGTTTGTTTTTTTTCTTGATCCATTTTTTATCTATTTTTTTTTTGTTTAATTAATTATATTATTTAGGATAGTTTTCTTTTATTTTATGAAATGAAAATTATTTATAGTATTGAGATAAATAAAGCATCATTTATTTTACTTAATAACAATCAACTCTAAAAAGAATAAACAATAAAATATGAAATAATTAATACTTTAAAAATATGTAATAAAAGATTTATAATAAATATTTCATCAATAAACTATGTTAATCCTCTAATTAATCTATACAATTTTAATAATTTTATGAAGCCATTATTAAAATATTCTCTTTCAACTCAACTTTTTTAATTTAAGTTTATAAATAGATCATTATTTGATTCAAGATTAAAACATGAAAATATTTTGAGTTTTTAAACTAATAAACTCAACAAAAACTACTTATTAAATAACACCATCAATTATGCAAATGATTATCTTTAATTGAAGAGCTATTAAAATGGATATTTAACGTTTTGCTTATCTTTTATCAATTATATTCTCCAAAAAATATCTAGTTAAAGAAAAAACAATATTTATTTCGATTTATTATTAAAGAGATAGTTGAAAGGGAGATAATGAACGAAAAAGAAAAAAAAGATTAGAAGAATAATTTAAGTAAATTTTTTAACATCTTCAATGAGAGCTGAGCAAGATGAATATATTGGTAAAGCAGCAAAATGTATCATATAAATCTAACTCTAATTCCCTGCAAAATAACAATATGGATTACTTTAAAGTAGTGATCAATAATTATATTATCTAATATTTAAATATTAGTAAGATTAAAACTGTAAAAAAATATTTGAGATGGAAACTAACTGGAAGAGTTTTATATTGAGAGTACCTTGAAAAAAAGACAAATTAGAAATAAAAACATATTCTATAGATAAAAGAGAGAGATAATTCCTATTTTTTTATCATTTATATCATTTGGATTTTAACTTTTTTTAAAAATAAACAAATATTTTGTAAAATATTTTTACTTTTTTAGAAGTAATTTTAAATTTTAAATACTGGATAAATTTGTAATCTATTCTTACTTGAAAAGGAATTTTTGTTTTTATGAAAATAATATATAAAAATTTGATACTGAAGTATATAAAAATGATTTATTTTTTTGTCAGAAAAGTAAATAGAAATTTTTTGAAATATTTTCAAAAAATATTTAATATATTAGTATAATTTCAAGAAGCAAAATGTTAATAATATATAATGATTTTTTTATTAAAATATCAATAGCAGAAATCGGAACTAAATAATAAAAATTATTAATATTTAATTTTACTTTTTACAACTATTTTTTTTTTTACTTAATATTAAAATGCATTTTTGCATTTAATATTTTATAAATGCTTATTTTCTTTATTTTTGAAATTATTGTACTATTCCAAACTTGAAATAATTATTTATTGTTATTAATTAATGGTTATTTTGATAAAATTAAAAAAATTATATGGTTAGAAGTATTGAACTAAAAAATTATTTTTTAATAACTTCTGAAAAAATAATTAATAGTGATATAAGTTGTTTAAAAAACTAAATTTATCTAATATAAATAATAAAAACAAATTTTACAAATTTTAAAATTAATATTTCAAGCTTTAGCATATAATTTGGTGATTAAAAATATTAGTTAAGAGAAAAATATTAGCATAAGATATTTGTAATTCTGTGATAGGATTTATGTATTTTTAAATATATTTTTACAAAATAATTTTAAAAAATAGTAAAACATACATATGAGTGATTTTATTTTTTAACATTCTAAGTATCTGTGAGCTATTGATATTTAAATTTTTTATTCTCTCTTTTTTCTTTCAAAATGTATGTCACATTTTTTAATCAAATTCAGAAACTGTAGATATATGAGTTATAATTATTTTATGAGCAATATAATATAACTCAACTGCAAACCTGTATTATATGTTTTCTGAAATAAGCTATTTATCTTCTAATTCTGCTATATTTTCATAATTTGGATAATTTGCTACTTTGATCATTTTTTATGCTAAATGGATTCTCATTTCAATTTCTTTATCTATGTTTGTCTTATAACCTTCAAACACGTTATTTCCTTTTACTATCCTTTTAATTTTCATATAATTATCACCTCTTTCCATATAATATACTCCATCACATAATTATTTATTATCTTTATCATTTTCCTTAATAATTCCTACTTTTAAAAAGGTATCAGCTTAAGAATTTGTTTGCAATTTAATTCTAAATATATACTTCTTATTAGGATTTAATATAAAATTTGCATATGAAACACTATAGTTATCTATTGATTAATTTATTTAGATTTATTTATTTTATAATCTTTATATTTATAAAGATTATGAGGATTCATATGATTTAGATTTTTCAAATTCTATATCCTCAATATCGTTATTTTTAAAAAAATCTATTTAACCAAGAAGATCTAATATTTTTTATTAAATTTCTTTTGGTTTTTTCAAACATATCTTTTCTGTTTAATATTACTAGATATTTTCTTTTAATTTTTATGTATTTATCTTTATATTTTAGTATTTCTCTTGAATAATTTCTTTTAAACGCTACTCAGAGTCTTATGAATATTGGTTGTATAACCTTTAAATATCAAACTTAGAGGATATTTCATTATAAATATCTAAAAAATTATCACCTGAATTCTAGCTCAAATGTTCCATTTAAATAATCTTTTATTTAACTTGGTTATGTAGTATATCTATCTTTTCATTGATTTCTTTTTTCAAAGATAAGAAATAATTATTTATTTTTTCAATAAATAACTCTTAAATTGAAGAATCTTTTTTAATTTATAATTTTTTAATAGTTTTATAGATATCTTCATCTTCTAAAGGAGGAAAGCTTGAGAAAATATAATTCTAATCAGCGTGTAAAAATTCGTCGTGTTCAATTATTTTATTAAAATTTTTAGTCAATGTTTTAGCACAAACTAAGCAAATTTTAGTATGGATATTATTTTCTTCAAATAATAATATACCATCATTGAACTTTGGATGAATATTACATTTACTTTGTTTTTTTTCTTGATCCATTTTTTACCAATTTTTTTTGTATTTAATTAATTATATTATTTACTATAGATTTCTTTTATTTTATGAAATGAAAATTAATTATTATATTTAGGTAAATAAAGCATCATTTTGTTTTCTTATATTAATCAATTCTAAAAAGAATAAGCAATAAAATATGAAATAATTAATACTTTAAAAATATGCAATAAAAGATTTATAATAAATATTTCATCAATAAGCTATGTTAATCCTCTAATTAATCTAAACAATTTTAATTATTTTATGAAATCATTATTAAAACATTCTCTTTCAACTCAATTTTTTTAATTTAAGTTTATAAATAGATCATTATTTGATTCAAGATTAAAAAATGCAAATATTTTGAGTTTTTAAACTAAAAAACTCAACAAAAGCTACTTATTAAATAACACCATCAATTATGCAAATGATTATCTTTAATTGAAGAGCTATTAAAATGGATATTTAACATTTTGCTTATCTTTTATAAATTATATTCTCCAAAAAATATCTAGTTTAAGAAAAAACAATATTTATTTTGATTTATTATTAAAGAGGTAGTTGAAAGGGAGATAATGAAAGAAAAAGAAAAAAAAAAGATTAGAAGAATATTTTAAATAAATTTTTCAACATCTTCAATGAGAGCTGAGCAAGATGAATATATGTGTAAAGCAGCAAAATGTATCATATAAATCTAACTCTAATTCCCTGCAAAATAACAATATGGATGGCCTTAAAGAAGTGATCAATAATTATTTTATCTAATATTTAGATTTGTAAGGTTAAAAACTGTAAGAAAATATTTGAGATGGAAACAAACTGGAAGAGATTTATATTGAGAGTACCTTGAAAAAAAGAGAAAATTAGAAATAAAAACACATTCTATAGATAAAAGAGAGATAATTCCTATTTTACCACCATTTAAATCATTTGAATTTTAAATATTTTTAAAAAACAAACAAATATTTTATAAAATATTTTTGCTTTTTTAGAAGTAATTTTAAGTTTTATATGCTGAATAAATTTGTAATTTATTCTTACTTGAAAAGGAATTTTTGTTTTTATGAAAATAATATATAAAAATTTGATACTGAATTATACAAAAATGATTGAAACATAATTTATTTTTTTGTCAGAAAAGTATATAGTAATTTCATTTGATATCTTCTCAAATAAATATTTATAATTTATAAATGTTTTAGTATAATTTTAAGAAGTAAAATATGAATGATATATAAATATTTTTTTATTAAAATATCAATAGCAGAAATCAGACTAAATAATAAAAATTATTAGTAGTTTTACTCTTATTCTACTAACAATTATTTTATTTTTTAAAAAAATAAATTTTATTAAAGAATCTTTGTTGAGCCATATTTATATATATATTTTATTATAAGAGTATTAATATTGATTGTATTTAAATTAACAATTATTTCAAAGATTCTTCTCTTATATTTATTAAATTTCAAATAATTTATTTGTAATAAATCTACCATTTTATTTAATTTATTTTAATTAAAGTTTTCTTAAAATTATATTATTTCTTTTATTAATGGTTTAAAAAATATAAAAAATATATATATTTTTTTATATTTAGAACATTTTTTTTTTGAAGTTATTTCTATTTTTGTCACTCATTTTTTATCATAAATCAATTATTTTATCAACTAATCTTTTAATTTTAAGGTACTTCCTCACTATTTTTTATTTTTGAGATATACTAATTTCATTATTACTATTAATTTATATGAAATAAATTTAAAAAAATAAATATTTAAATAAGATTTAATAAGTAAAAAAATATTTTTAATTAATTTTTTATAAATAAATGAAGTATTCTTTATTTTATTAAGTTTTAAAATTAAAAATAATCAGAATTAAAAAGCAAATATATTAAATATAAAGCAAATAAGTAAAAAGAGTATTTTTTAAATCCATTTAGGTATTTAAAAATATCACAATCCAAAAGAAATAAGCTGTATTTACGACATATAAAGTGTCAAATTTTAGAGATTGGTGCAGTTTGCTAATGCAGAACCTAAGCCTGAGGCACCTTTGTGGCCAATCTTATTGCCCCTTTTTAAATGTTGAAGAAAATATAATTAGTTTTTTTGTTTTTTAGTTAGTTAAAAGAAAAAATGAAGAAAACAGATGAAATAATAATTAAACAAATTAAATATTTAAGAAAATACTGAAAATGAAAAATGAATTAAATTTAAAATAACATGTTGGAATTAAAAAGCAAATAAGCTAAAAGAGTATTTTTTAAATCCATTTAGGTATTTAAAAATAACACAATCCAAAAGAAATAAGCTGTATTTACGACAAATAAAGTGTTAAATTTTAGAGATTGGTGCAGTTTGCTAATGCAGAACCTAAGCCTGAGGCACCTTCGTGGCCAATCTTATTGTGCCTTTTTAAATGTTGAAGAAAATATAATTAGTTAGTTAGTTAAAAGAAGAAATGAAGAAAACAGATTAAATAATAATCAAACAAATAAAATATTTAAGCTAATACTGAAAATGAAAAATGACTTAAATTTAAAATAACATATTGGTATTAATAAGCAAATAAGTTAAAAGAGTATTTTTTAAATCCATTTAGGTATTAAAAAGTATCACAATCCAAATGAAATAAGCTTTTTTTACGACAAATTAAGTGCCAAATTTGAGAGATTAGCGCAGTTTGCTAATCCAGAACCTAAGCCTGAGGCACCTTTGTGACCAATCTTATTGTCCCTTATTAAATGTTGAAGAAAATATAATTAGTTTGTTTGTTAGTTAACTAAAAGGAAAAATGAAGAAAACAGATTAAATAATAATCAAACAAATAAAATATTTAGCTAATACTGAATATGAAAAATGACTTAAATTTAAAATAAAATGTTGGAATTAAAAAGCAAATAAGTTAAAAAAGTATCTTTTAAATTCATTTAGGTATTAAAAAATATCACAATCAATCAGAAATAAGCTGCTTTTACTGCAAATTAAGGGTCAAATTTGAGAGATTGGTGCAGTTTGCTAATGCAGAACCTAAGTCAGAAGCACCTTAGTCACCAATTTAATTGTCCCTTTTTAAATGTTGAAGAAAATATAATTAGTTTGTTTTTTAGTTAAAAGAAAAAATGAAGAAAACAGATGAAATCATAATCAAGCAAATAAAATATTTAAGCAAATGCTGAAAATAAAAAATGACTTAAATTTAAAATAACATGTTGGAATTAAAAACAAATAAGTTAAAAGAGAATTTTTTAAATCCATTTAGGTATTAAAAAAATATCACAATCCAAAAGAAATAAGCTGTTTTTACGACAAATAAAGTGCCAAATTTGAGAGATTAGTGAAGTTTGCTAATTCAGAACCTATGCCTGAGGCATATTTGTCACCAATTTAATTGAACCTTTTTAAAATGTTGATGAAAATATAATTAGTTTGTTTGTTTTTTTTTCTGTTAGTTAGTTAGTTAAAAGGAAAAATGAAGAAAACAGATGAAACAATAATCAAACAAATAAAATATTCAAGCAAATGCTTAAAATAAATAATGACTTAAATTTAAAATAACATGTTGGAATTAAAAAGCAAATAAGTTAAAAGAGTATTTTTTAAATTCATTTAGGTATTAAAAAATATCATAATCAAAAAGAAATAAGCTGTTTTTACGACAAATAAAGTGTCAAAATTGAGAGATTGGTGCAGTTTGCTAATGCAGAACCTAAGTCTGAGGCACTTTCGTCACCAATATGATTCTACCTTTTTACATGTTGAAGAAAATATTAATTGTTTTTTTGTTAGTTAGTTAGTTAGTTAAAAGAAAAAATGAAGAAAACAGATGAAATAATAATCAAACAAAATTTAAGCAAATGCTGAAAATAAAAATTGACTTAATTTTAAAAATAACATGTTTGAATTAAAAAGCAAATAAGTTAAAAGAGAATTTTTTAAATCCATTTAGGTATTAAAAAATATCACAATACAAAAGAAGTAAGCTGTTTTTACGACATATAAAGTGTCAAATTTGAGAGATTAGTGCAGTTTGCTAACGCAGAACATAAGTCTGAAGCACCTTCGTGCCAAATATAATTGCACCTTTTTAAATATTGAAGAAAATATAATTAGTTTGTTAGTTAGTTAGTTAAAAAGAGAAATGAAGAAAACAGATTAAATAATAATCAAACAAATAAAATATTTAAGCAAATGCTGAAAATGAAAAATGACTTAAATTTAAAATAACATATTGGTATTAATAAGCAAATAAGTTAAAAGAGTATTTTTTAAATCCATTTAAGTATTAATAATATCACAATCCAAAAGAAATAAGCTGTTTTTACGACAAATAAAGTGTCAAAATTGAGAGATTGGTGCAGTTTGCTAATACAGAACCTAAGTCTGAAGCACCTTTGTAACCAATTTAATTGTTCCTTTTTAAAATGTTAAAGAAAATATAATTAGTTTGTTTGTTAGTTAGTTAGTTAAAAGAAAAAATGAAGAAAACAGATGCAATAATAATCAAACAAAATTTAAGCAAATGCTTAAAATGAAAAATTACTAAATTTAAAATAACATATTGGAATTAAAAAACAAATATGTTAAAAGAGTATTTTTTAAATCCATTTAGGTATTAAAAATATCACAATCTAAAAGAAAAAAGCTGTTTTTACGACAAATTAAGTGTCAAATTTGAGAGATTGGTGCAGTTTGCTAATCCAGAACCTAAGTCTGAAGTACCTTCGTCACCAATTTAATTGTCCCTTATTAAATGTTGAACAAAATATAATTAGTTTGTTAGTTAGTTAGTTAGTTAAAAGAAAAAATGAAGAAAACAGATTAAATAATAATCAAACAAATAAAATATTTAAGCAAATGCTGAAAATTAAAAATGACTTAAATTTAAAATAACATATTGGAATTTAAAATAAATATGTTAAAAGAGTATTTTTTAAATCCATTTAGGTATTAAAAATATCACAATCAAAAAGAAATAAGCTGTTTTTACGACAAATTAAGTGTCAAATTTGAGAGATTGGTGCAGTTTGCTAATGCAGAACCTAAGCCTGAGACACCTTCGTGACCAATTTAATTCTCCCTTTTTAAATGTTGAAGAAAATATAATTAGTTAGTTAGTTAAAAGGAAAAATGAACAAAACAGATAAAATAATTATCAACTAGTAAATTATTTAAGCAAAAGCTGAAAAATATATTATTTAATATAAATATTCATAAAAATAAAAAAGACAATAAATTTCATTATTTCTTTAAAAAAATTAAACTTGATTGTAATAATAAAATAAATGATAATAAATATAATTTACATAAAATCAATATGGATATGTGTATGGTGTTAAAGGGAAGAGCTTAAAAACTTTTTTAATGATAAAAATAAAGATAAGGAGTAGTTAATTAAAAAATAAATAATTACATCTTCAAGATTATTATATTTATTCTATTATAGCATTTATTTTTTTTTATCTAATAAGCAATAATTTTATGTAAATTTAATTATAAAAAGTTAAATAATCATTTATTTTTAATAAGATTTGATTTGGATACAGACAACAAATAAATTTGAGATAAAAATTGTGGAGATTGGTTTCATTTGGATTTGGATAATTCAATTAAATTAAGTAAATTAAAAATTTTGTTGCCTTCAATGAGTGATATATAAATAGAAAAATTTGTGGTGGTTTACTAGTTTAGAAAAAAATAAAATGAAAACTTTTAATTCTTTATTAATTTTTCAATTTTTATTTAATTTTTCAATAAGCTTTCCTCATACATAAATAATAATTTTTACATATAAATATGTATTATTTAAAATCAAATGAACTAAAATAAGCAATTCAGAGTATTTTAATTAAAGGTTATTTTAATAATTAGAGTTATTAAATGCCTTTTTGATTTTGGAAAGTCAGAATTTATTAATTTGTGTTAATAAAAAAAAATATTGTAAAGATTAAGAAAGTTTTTAATCAAAAATAAATTTTTTTTCGATTTTTTAAATGAAATTTTAAAAAATAGAGACCTGACTGTAAATAAAATTTTTTATTTAATAATAAATGAAGAAAATTTTAGATAATAAAGAATTAATTCAATAATTCATAAGTGATAAAAATGAACTCACATAAAGATAGCTTTCTGAAAAATATTCAATTTCACAAGCTATAATTAGTAGGTCAATAAAAAAATTCAATTCATAAAATAGTACATAAATAATTGAATAATCTGATATTTCCATATGTGAATTGATAAGTTCAAGTAGAAAATTTAACTGTAGCGCAAACAGGACCAGGACTGTAAATTATTGGGTACAGTATTTTGAGATTAGGTTTTTGAGGGCATTATTCTTAAGCCATAGCTAATGATATAATAACAAGGATTACAATAATAAATTTGCTCATTTTTAATTGCTTTTAAAATTACTTTGGAAATAATAAAATCAAATCAATTCTAATATTTTTTATCAAATCTGATACCATAAAAAATTTTTGTTAGCTTAAATTAGAAATCAATTTAAATATGCTAATTCAATTTTTATTTAATCTTTATTTATTTTTTTATCTTTTATGCAACGATAAAAAACCAATACACTTAATAGAAATTCAAAAAACAGTATCAATAATTAATTATTTGTAAAACTGTCAGAATTAATTAATTATTCTATTATATTATACAACAAAATTATTAAATTACTTCAAGAAAATTGATAATTGCAATTGTAATTAATTAAATTTTACTTGGAAAATAAATGAATTACTCAAGGTTAAATTTAATAAGAATTACATTTTAAAAAAATAAATTTTACCTCAAAAATAGCTTAGATAAAAATAAAATTGAAACATATTTGTTGGATAGAATTATTTTTTAATTTAAAATCTTCATTTTTAGCTATGAAAAAATTTCCACACTTTCATCTATAGATAAAAAGCTTTAGGTATTATAAAGGCACT
Organism: Tetrahymena malaccensis 436; assembly: GCA_000231845.2. Classification (NCBI taxonomy): domain Eukaryota; phylum Ciliophora; class Oligohymenophorea; order Hymenostomatida; family Tetrahymenidae; genus Tetrahymena; species Tetrahymena malaccensis. The sequence goes on along the minus strand of JH720023.1, from coordinate 328,227 downwards.
TATTTCAATCAAGAAATGATAATAATATATTATATTAAGACTTATTTTAGGGTTGTATATAATTGAATTTTTGCTAAGTTTCTAGCTGAAGCTAATATATATTTATTTAATAGGGTCTTATTGTAATTTATTTTTATAATAAAACAGCTAACTATTAGTAGATTTGTTTTATTTTTAAACTAAATAATTTCTAGCAGCATCTGTAAATAAATTATTTAAATTCTTTCTAATAACTTTAAATTATTTCTTTTATTTATTTTTGTACAAAATTAATTAGACGACAATGTGTAAATGCAGAAACAAATTTTATTTAAAATACTAAATCCTTATTTACCACTCATAAATATTAACAAAGAAAGATAATAAATAATTAATAAGTATTCTTTTATTTATTCATTACTTAAATTTTTTTTACTAGTAAATTTATTTTGATTCTTTTATATTTTGAAAATGAAAAATCTTAGAAAAATATTTTTTAATTTTAATATGAAATTAATTTAATTAAATGAAAAATTTTATCCTCAACATTCAATTTAGCTTTTTAAAAAGATCAAAAATGTTATTTTTTTATGATTATTTATGTCTTTTTAATCAAAAATATTAATTAAATGTTTAAAGCCATATTTTTAAAGGGTTTAACATCAAATATTTGAGGTTTATTTAAATTTAGATGTTCTAAAATAAGCACTATTAATAATTTAAAAACAAAAGGATTAATTAAACTAAATAAAATGTATCAAACTCTTTTACTTTATTTTAAGTGACTGCTAATTATTATTTAAGTTTCATTTTAAAATATAATTATATGATATAAATGTAAAAATTAAAATTCATGCAGCTCAAGTTAATAACAATTAATACCTTAAAAAATATATTTGTTTATATTTATTATGTGATATAAATTTATATAGTTTAACTGAAAATTATATATAGATAGGTATTTAATTAGTTATAAATAATTTCATTTTTCCTCCTCTTTGTCATTTGGACATGGACCATCAGTATAGGAAATAATGCCTACCCTGCAACCATTGCAGGAATTACCAAAAGTTTGATAACATAAACCAGTTTAACATTTTATCAAAGCACAGATAGGTTTATAATACATAGGGCACATAACTCGTAAATTAATTCCATGAGGGCACTATTATAGCTAAGCTTGGGCAAAAGCCAAAGTAAAAATAAGAGCTAGAGAGATTATTAATTTTCTCATTTTTTTATTAAATATTGGATTTTAAATCTTTTTGATTGTAATTTATTATTATTATTTCTATCAATATTAATAAGTTTTAAATCCAATTATTGATATCATTTATAGTTGAATACTTGAAATGAAAATCAAGTTAAAATTAATTCTTTAACTAATTTTAATTTCCAATCTATCTAAAAATTTAGGATGAAAATTGATTTCTGTAAATCAATATATTTGGCCAAATAAAATTAGTATTTTCAAATAATTAATTTAATAAAAAAGGAATTCACCTCACAGTAATCTAAAAAGAAACTTACATTTAATTGAATCCACAGTAAAATTGAATTGATAAGCCAAAAAAGTTAATTAATTGATAATCTAATTATTTTTTAAAATAATTTATTTCTTTGAAAGTTATTTTTTATTAAACGAATATATATTTTCTATTTCAATTTAACAAATTTATTGAATATTCTAAAAACAATTAAAATAATTGATAAACCATCATTTATATATTTAATTCAAAAGTTTTCATTATTGTCAGCGCTTTTGAAAGAATCATCAAAATAACCAAATTAATAATTTTTAATATTACTTTTCTTTGTAATTTTAGGATTTTTAATTATATTAAATTATTAAAAATAATATTGTCAATTACTATTCTCTTTTTGCCATAGCATATTTTAGATATACTAATTAATCATATTCAGTTATAAATAAGAATTTAAATTGTGTAATCATAATATAAATTTAAAAAGTAAAAATTAATTGTAAAATAACAATATGTTTTTGTTGTAATTTTATCTATCTAAGTCATTATTTTACTGTTTTTATATAGGAAGTTCTTCTATATTTTTTATAAAAATTATTTTAATAAATTAATCCTAAAATCTTATTGATAAAATTAGTTTACAATAACAATTTAAAATTAAAAAAATTGTTTAAAAAAGTGGATAACTAAACTGCTTTTTACATTTATAAAATAGGTATGTCAATTTTTTACATATAAATTTAAGATAACAAAAATGTATCAATAATAATTAGTTATTTTATTATTGACTAAATATCATATATTAATAATATAAATAGTTACAAATATTATAAGTTTTTAAAGGTTTATTAATATTGGTATCAATTAACATTTTAAATTGTTAATTGATGCTTATTTTGTTCTTCAAAGCAATAATTTAGGTTGAAAATTTTTTTCTTTAACATTTAAAATTTATTTTTAAAATAAGTTATTCCTTAAGCTAGTAAAAGCAAGAAAAATAATATTTTTTTAGAGATTTCATTATGTTATTCCTTTTCATAGACACTCATCATACATAGTCCTTTTTTGGTGTTTATCACAACGTTATAAATGGCTTCTTCTTAAATAACCAGTAATATTGCCTACTTATAAGTATGTTAAGATTGCTAGGCAAATAGCTATAATTATATAAATAATGTAGATTATTTTCATTTTCTTTTTGGTTTTTAATTATTTAATATTTGTTTATTTTTTTTATAAATTTTATACCTATTATTTTCTAATTTATAACTAATAAGACAGAATTATTATTAGTATAGAATATACTTAACACAATTATAATTAAATTTTCTTATCTATTTCTTGAACGAATCTAGAGTTTTTTTAATCGGTTGCTTAATTAACTTAAATTATTAATATTTTTGTTTATGTGATTAAATTTTATTGAGTAAAAGTATTAAAATTATGTTTGCTAAAATCATTATCAAAGTATTTAGCATATCACAGTTAATTAATATATCAGCTTTTTATCAAAATATCTTTTTATTATGATAATTTTAAACTTTTTATTGGGGTATAAATTAAATTTAAGTTAAAAATTAAAATATTTTTTAATATTAAAATTAAATATAGTATTTATCTAATTATTAATTATATTAAATTATTTTAGTTAAAATATATGTAAAAAAAGGAGTTATAAGGTTAGAAAAAATCAACTAATTTTTTTATTTTTAAATTAAAGCATGATCAAAATATTATTTTTCAGTTATTTTATTAAAAAATACCTTTAAAAAAAGAGTTTATTTTCTATTTATTAAAGCATTTTTTCTAATTATCTAAATATAATGAAATATATCTGTTTTAGGAATGAAAAATATTTGCATTTCAAAACACATTATTCCTATCTAAAATTTTTACTTCTACTTTTTTGCTCTTTATGAAAAAAACTTTTGAAAAAAATTTACTAATTAAATTATGTAGTATTTTAAATGCAAAAATTAATTTTTTTTTAATTATCTTCTTGACTAAAATTATTATCTATTTCATCATTTTCTAAAAAAAAATCAACATTATAATAAAAATTCAAAAAAAAAGTCAAACCATATTTTATTAATATATAAGAATAAATGAAATTATGCATGTAAACACATTTAATTAAATAATGTTGAATTAATAATCAAAAACATTAAAAAAATGTGAATAAAAATGTTTAAAACGAATAAGTAATGAATGATTAAATTAATATAATATGAAATTAATTTTAATTTGAAAAAATTAAAAATATGATACAGAAACTGTTGTATCTTTAGAGATCATACATGTAATTCACTCTTATATTCTTGATAATCCTCAATAATTTACTAAACCGATCATAACAGACATTTAAAATCCCATATTAAATCAAATTAAAATTCTATGATGAATATAAAATTTAAATTGCATATGAATTATTATGTATTTATTTAGGTTAAATAAATTTAAAATAACTTATAATTTAAATGTTTTTTAAGAGTATATTAAAAATTTTATAAACAACATTTCAGATAAAAACTCTTTTAAATTATAAATTGTTAAAAAATTTCTTAAATTAAATATAAATTTGCTTTGAGGCAATTTTCAAATTAAAAAACTTTCTAAAGATTATAAATAATAATTATGAAACTAATTTCCTTTAAATTATTTATTAATCACAAAAATTTATTTGGTTATAGATTATTGTTAATATTAAATAATTTCAACTTTAATAGTATTCATATTAGTACTAATTTAAAAAGAAAGTTTTATATATTTCTAATTTATTAAGGAAAAAAATGTAAAGTTTTTTCCTTCTGTTTACAGACTTTCTTAATTATAACTTTGAAATATCAATTTTTAATGAATAAATATTTTATTTTGTTTTAAAACCATCAAATTAAAAATAAGTAAATAACAAATTCCTTTAGAATTGATACATTATAATAATACTATGAGAGTTTTCTGTAATGTTCAAAAATTGATTTGCTGATTATAAGAAATGATATTATAAATTACTTCATTAACTTTAGAAGAAAAAAAAACATGTTCTCCCTCTTTACTTCTAATTAAATATCAATTCAATAAATAAATTCGAATCTAAATTACAACTGTTTTAATAAAAAAAATTTAATGAAAAGAAATATTATTATTACTAGGTAATATTATAGAACTGTAAAAAATTTACTCTTAAAATAATTATTGTAGTATAAATTCATACAAAATATTTTAGCTTTACTCAAATATTTTACTTTTTTTATCAACTTTTAATCATAAATGTTTATAAAGTGGTTAAAGAAATTAGTTCATGATTTTTATTTACATTGAGTAAAAATTAAAATTCCTTTAATTTTTTAACAACAATTTATGTATGGAGTATTTTTAGTATTTTTTAGAAACTCCAGATAGATAATTATAATGATTAGATGTTATAATGTAAATTTAAATCTATTTATTTCATTAAATATTTCAATTAATTATTAATAGAAAAAAGAGTAGTATATCATTTAAAAAAATAATTTTAATCATATTTTAGATGTATTTTTTTAGTTTTTAGTTGAGATATTTTCAAAATAGATTCTATTTTTGAATATTTCGTTTTAGAACATAAAAACTCTTTGAAATATTGATTTACTCTTGCTTTTAGTATTAGTCATTTAATTTATTGGAATGATTGACAGGAATTTATAGAACTAAAGAAATGAATTATATATGTTAACTTTGATTTCTAATTAAGTGTAAACAAATGATAATTTGGAGATATTCTTCCAATAGATATTTAAATGATCTGAGTAAATAGTAATTAATTTTTATTCTATTGAGAATAGACTAATGTTAAATTCAATTAAACATTTATCTCCAGACAAATGCGTCATTGTTTGAGAAAGAGCAAAAAGTAAAATTAATATTTTTTCTTATATTTATCTATTTGTGTTTTATTTTGTTTTATATTTGATATTTATACATTTTAAATATTTTAGTACTAGAATTTTTATTATCTGAAACAAAAATGTCTTTAAATATTTGTTAACGTATTTTTATATGTAGCCAATTTGAAATGGAATTTCATTTTATTTTATTATTTCTTTATTGGTTTACGCTATCATTAATGCTATGGTTAAAAATCAATTGAATTAGCATAATATGAAAAGAGATTTATTTTGTACAAACTTAGTGCTAATGTATTTTTTAATTATTGATTTTAAATACATGAACAGAGAGACAATATTATTTATGAATATTTTGTTACAAGGTGCAAATAATTTATTGGTTCATTATATTTTAAAAGCTTGAATGCTTCTTTTTGCAAATATGTTATAATGTCTTTTTATTTTCGGTACAATGGCATTAAATTTACTTTGACTACTTTTTATAGTTCTTAAAAATGCTCGTCCATAAATAAAAACTTACAAATACTTTCAAGATCTCTTGTCCTTACAAAAAAAATAAAACCTGAACATAAAAAATATTGAATAGATGCAAATCCAGAAAAGAAAAAGTAATTGTGAGCAATATTTAATTTAATAAATAAAGCATGAATTAATTTCAGCTAAAACAAATAAATTGATCTAAACAAATTAGATGCTTTTAATTTTTACTCTTTAACTAATTTTTTGGTTCATTAAATATTTTCAAGCTAGAATGTGATATGTGGCTCTTTTGTTAAAATTGTTAATATCTTTTTATTTTCAAATGAGATCATCAAAATATCCCAAGAATATTTTATTAAAATAGTTTTTTTTATTTTCATTCTTAAAATTTGAAGTTAAATCGTGTTTTTATTTATAAAAATGTATTTTCTAACATAAAAAGTTCAGTTCAATTACACAAGATATTTAATTTATACTTATTTTTTAATTTATGTAAAGTGGAAAGATAACTAAAATCAATCAATATTTTTTAAAGTATTTGATTATTCTTAAGAATTTTTTAGGGGGATTTTTTTAATAAATTAATTAAGATTAAAGATATTTCTCAATACTAATTAATTCTTATTGACAATTTCTAAATTAACTAAATTAAGCTTTTAAATAGCTTTAATCACTGTCTTTTTTATTAGACCTAAATTGATAATATTATAACAAGGGGTAGGTAAAAAATATAAAAAATAAAAAGTATGTAATGGCTTGTTATAACACTTTAAACCTGACATGGCTAAAAAGATTTATTTTTAGTTTGAGAATAATACGTTTTACTACTAAAAAATATATAAATTAAAGAAAAAATAATGATTATTCCTATATATTTACCATTTTATAAGCTATTATAATTTTGATTTAATAATTTTTAGTTATAAATTTTATATTAAATAGTTGAACAAAAACAAAAAATATTATTTAAATAAAACATGATATTTAAACCTCATGATAAATAATTAATAAGAAATAATAAAATTAAAAACTTAAATTAAAAATAATAATAATAAAAATGAAGGTCTCTATTTTTGCTCTCCTCGTCCTTTTTGTTTTGTGTACTTTCACTACTGTAGTATAAGCTGGTGAATAAAAATCTAAAACAGTCAAACTATCTAACAATGTTGAAGTTGAAGTAAAGTGCTATATTGGTGAGGAAGGTTGTGATTGTTGGGAATGCCATAACAATAATTTAAAACACTGCAAATATTTATGTTGAATAAAAATTTATATAAATTAATAAGTAAAATACAACAAATTTTTACATGTTAAATTATATATTTGTAAGCAAAATTTTACATTATTCACCATATATCTGCATATAACTTCTAATTTGCTATACTTTATTTATAATAATATTACTCATTTTTATTTTTGCATTGAAAAAAATCTAACTAAATGTGTATATATTATTACTTTAATTTCTAATTCCAATAAATTTATTTCTTTTAGTCAAATCCTAAGCATAAAATATGTCTCTAAACATAGGAGAAATTTTAAGGAAATAAAATAATACAATTTCAAAATCTCTGTACTAATAATTTTTTATATCCTATAAGTCTTTTTATTTTTTAAATTGTCATTCATTATGAAATATTAAATAATTTACTAAAATAAAGATTTTCAAATATTGATTTTCAAATCGTTAAAATAAAAAGGCTATTTATACAAATTGTAGTAAATATTTTAAGATAAATATTATATATAATCTCAAATACCCAGCAAAAAATAAACTAGGTTAGCTAGTGTTAAAGTGCATATTTATATCAAGACGAATTATTTTTTTATTATAAAATTTTAAGGATGATAATAACAAATACATAGATAGCTACATAAAATACTTGAATAATATATCATATGATTAGAGTTTTTCTAAGTAATGTATATAATTAAACTATTCAATTCTACTAATCACTCACATACGTAGAAGGAAACTAATTAATTACCAATATAAACGTAGATCCAACAGCTACATGTAGGATCACTAACAAAACAGCATTCACCAGTGTAAGGATTACATACTTAAGGCTCAGAATCAGTTTCAGTTTTATCTCCATTTTAATCACTTTGCAGATTTCTCAAGTTTTGAGCAGCACTCAAACAGAATAAAGCAAGTAAAAGAAGGCAGAGGAATTGTTTATTCATTTTAATTTATTTTTTGTTATTGTTATTTTTTGAAGAAATTTATTTATAATTAAAATACCTAAATAGTTTCTTGGTATATATAAATTTTAAAGGCTTATAAATATATTTTATAGATGATTCCATCAATCAATTTTTATAATAAGTAAATAAGAGTTTTAATGCTTTAAGATTAAAATAATCTATTTAGCTATCTATTATTCTTGTTCTAGATTTCATTATAATTATTTCTTAAATATTTTATAATATCCTACGGGTACACAATTATTTTGATAGATTTTATTAATTATTTTGTTTATTTAATTTAATTAGATTACGATTTAATTTTTTGAAAAGAAGCAAATTTATATATTAGTTAGTGATTTTAATTAAATTTTCTTAAAATTTGATAATAAATCCTAATTATTTATTGATCACAAACATGAAATTATCATCATTCACCTTTAGACTGTAATTTCTTTATGTAAAATAAAGTAAATTAAATTTTATTTCTATTGATTTTAATTATCAATTTAATGGACTTATAATTCTTTCAGAAAATAAATTATTTTATCGTATCCATGATCATTTTTATTTAAAATTGAATATTTTATTTTTCATAAAAATTCTAAAAATAAATTGATATATTTCAACAAAAGCATTCTATAAGCATTCAAATAAAATACTAAATTTATTTTTAATAATTATATGAAAAGTAAAGAGTTTTCGTTTTTATTTATTATTAGAAGTAAACATAATTTTACATTTCAGCTGTTTATTACTTAAATTAGCATCTATTTTCACATAAAATATTTTAAAAAACAATTTTTAAAAATCGAAACCTTCAAAATTTACATGGACACATAGATAATTTAGCTCAATAGTTTATTATAAAATTGTAAAAATTTACAAAGAGAGAGGAATATATTAATAAAGTAGATATATATAAATGAATTAATAAAAATTAAAATTAAGTAAGTAATTAATAATTTACTACCAAACCTAACTAATCATTAATTCTACGACTGTAAATTATAATTTAAATTTTATGTATCACAAATTATAAAACTTTATACACTCTAAGTATTTCTTATTTGGATAAAATAATTATAAATTATAAGGCATTTTAAAATTAAAAATTTATTATTTATTAAATTAATCAAATTATTAATTAATTATTTGTAAATTATTTTGTTCTTTAAAAGAACAAATTTTATTATTTTCAATTCGAAAATTATTTTATATTTTATTTTTTTTAATTTAAAATAAGATAGTTATTTAAATATGCTATATATAAGAGAATGGGGCATCCAGCTCAAATCAGATATGCTAGTCTAAACCCCTTCCAATATCACCTATAAAGGTGATATTGGAAGGGGTTTAGACTAGCATATCTGATTTGAGCTGGATGCCCCATTCTCTTATATATTATGCTTGTGGGTGACAAATCCAAATTTCAATATTTTGTTTATTTCTTTTATAATTGTATTAAAATATATTTGAAATAAATCACAAACGATATGATATTGAAAAATAAATAATATAATTTAATTAAAACATAAATAAATTCAAAAAAAACAAATATTTGATTAAGTAAAACATTCACAAAAGGAAATCTTTTATTAAATTAATGTAGACGCTTATTCTATCAAATTATTGTAGACACTTATTCTATCAAATTATTGTAGACACTTATTCTATTAAATCAATTTATTATTATTATCTTTCTTGATGGTGACAAATTTAAATTTTAAAATATTAATTTCTTTTATTTAAGTATCTTTAATTAAACCATCAAACAAAATAATAAAGATGGATAAATTAAATAATTTAATTAAAAAATAAATAAAAAAAAAATTTGGTAATTAAAATGTTCATAAATAATGCATAACTTTAAAATTTAGAAGGTTATAATTATTATTAATAATAATAGCTTGATGGGCAATAAAAATAATAATAAATCTTCTATCAAAAGATGATAGATTATTTAAATGTTTAAGAGAACGTTTTTTATAACGATGATAATAAATTGAATTTTGAGATAAAATCGTAAGGGAAATACGATTTTACCTAATCTATTTCATCAACAAATGATCCTACTCATTTTATTCTACACTTTTTTAAAAATAAAAAAAATTATATTTTTGTTAAAAATGAAAATGATAGCAAGATATAAGTAAAATAGAACGATAAACTAATTAAAGACAATAGATTATTTAGTGCTATGTGTTGCCTTTATTTATATTAAAATCCTACATACCATGCTTTCCTTCCTGTATACTTAAAAGTATGCAACCATTTCATGAGGGTTTTAAAATTAAATAAAATTTAAGGAGACCTTAAAATTATAAAATGGAGAGAATGTAAAACTAATTGGGATAAGACAACTTAATATAAAAAATACTATTTATATTGTCCAGCTAACTGTTAAGTAAACTGTGATTAGTGTGCTTACTTTTTCAAAGAAGAAGAATTAAAAAACACTTTTTTACCTGTAGAAATAAAGTAAAACCCTCAATACTTATTTGATAGCATTTTGTTTTGGTTTGCTGAATAATTTGATTGCTTATTATAGCCTATAAAATTTTTACAGAAATATTAAATACCTACTGATACAAAAGATTTTTTAAAGGAATTCTATTGCAACAGTCCTTGCAAGGCTATTTTTTTAATTGAAAGAAATATAAATCCTTTTAGATTTATTTAAATTTAAATACAACTCCTAAACTATTAGAAAATAAAGAACTTAAAATCCGTTTTAGAATTATACAAAGTAGATATTAGTTAAATTGAAGTGTTAAATATAAATTTATCTTAAAAAGATATGCCTAAAGATGAAAAGCAAAGACTTAAATTATATCAATTTATTTTATCAATTTAAAATTTAAAGTCTATTAATATAGGTTTAGATCACCTATAATATTTAAATGCTAATAAAAAAAGTTAAGAAGATGTTACAAATTTTATTATTTTCATGAAGTAATTAAAAGTAGAAAATCTTTAAATAGATATAAACCATCTTAATTGCTAAAAAAGCATAAACTAGATATTTGATTGCATCGGAAAATATAATACATAATTAAAATCTCTAAAAATATCTTTCGGAGAATAAAATGATTATTAAATTATAAACTCTAACCTTTTCTAAAATATTTAGAAGATGAAATAAATTTAAGTTGTTTATTTAAATAATTTTAGTATGTTTAAAAGAACAGAAAATATTAAAAAACAGTAACTTTAAATTATCAAAAAGTGTTAGAAATTGTGCAATTTAAATATATCTTGAAATAAATACTCTCAAATAAGTAAAACTATTTTACATTTTTTATCAATAACTGTAGTTGCTTTCATCAAAAATTTAGTTTATATTATTCTTATTCTTAACAATCCATCCATGAACCACAAATTTACTGACTTATTTATAAATAATTTAAATTTGTATTTCTTTTAAAATTATTAAATTTAAAAATGAATGAATCAAAATTTTCATAATAATAATTTTTTATTTAAGATTTCTAATTTAAATTTATAAATTTATTTTCACACTAAAATTTTCATAATAATAATAATTATTTTTATGAGATTTCTTATTTAAATTTATTAATTTATTCTCACAATAATATAAACAGCCAAAACAAAATTTTTTATGAAGATAAAAATAATTTGCTTAGTTTGTTTGCATCACTGCTTATTTATAATTTTAGTTTGGAATTACTATTTTATTTGGTATTTATTATGTGTTTATTTGAATGAAAAATTGAGTATTCTCATATACACTATTTAATCTTAATGTAACCTTTTTTGAACTTGTTGCTTGAAAATGGGTTTTTTATAAAATTTGTTAAGCTTTTTGAAAATATGTGCTGGTTAATGTATTTATGGCTTCTATTTAATTTTGAATTTATATGCATGAACAAAATATGTTTCAAGTGCTTTTTTTATATATTAATAAATAGAATCGCATATAATTTATTTGTCCATTAAATTATTTAAAATATTAATGGACGCGATTTATCTTTTAAAATATGATAAAATCATTCATTTGATCAGGATTTTTAGGAGATTATAATTTTACTTTTATAGTTTTTTAGATTTACAAATTTTTGTAATATTCTCAAAATATCTTCCATTTCTTATAAATTTAGCCTTTAGAAAAAAATCTTGACATATTTATGCTCTTTTACGCATGAAATTATTTAAATAAATTAAAATTAATGTTAAATAACAAATAGTATTTATATTTCTAGATTGCTTGATATTTTGTTTATGAATTTTAATGGTTATTTTCAAATAAATTACACATAGTTATTTTCAGTCAATTAATTCTTATTCTATCAGCATTTATTAATTTAAATTATTGACCAAATGAAGCTCAGTTACAATTTAATTATTTATCTCACAAATTTGATAATAGTTTAATTTAGGGGTAGGATAAATCGCAGAAGCAATAATGCTTTACACTCTCACTTATCATGCCATATTTAACAGATCATTTTTCCTATGAGAATTAAATAAAGACTCTTAAAAATGCTCTCTTTTTTTAGTATATTCAGAAACTCTTGAAATAATTTATTCAAAATAATTTTATTAATTATTCAACTGCACCAAAGAGATTTATTTCATTTTTATGTATTCATCATATATGTTTATGAAAGCGTATTTTATGTAAGAAAAGAATTACTAAATTTCATAATAATTAAATCAAAAAAAAAAATAATAATAACAAATTAAATCTAAAATCAGCTCAAATATGAAAATCTCTATCCTTGCTCTCCTTATCCTCGTCATATTATCTGTTTTTGCTCCTGTTGCATTGGCTGAAGAAGAAGAACAAAAAACCGTTAAAGTATACAACAAGATCGATCATAAAGTTAAATGCCTTGTTACAGATGAAGGTTGCGATTGCTGGGTATGCAATAAAACTGATTTGTTAAAATGCAAATACATCTGCAAAGATGATTGAATAAATCCTTATAAATTATATAATTAGTATTTACATACAATCATTTTATTTTTGTAATCAAAATATTAAGATAATTAAAAACCTCCCACTAACATTTCATTCTATTTCTTAAACAAATTTAAAATGACCACTTTTATGTTTTCCATGTAAACAAAATAAATAAACAAATATTAAATATACTGTCTAAAGAAATAATTAATTTCAGAAATCATAAAAAAAAGCACAAATTATTTTTGGCAAATGATTGATTAATTTTAAATTAAATCTTCATTTAAATACCAATGGTATTTATCTTTTTATGTTGATTATTAGAAAATATTTGAATAAGCTAAGTCGTCTTATGAGAAATATTATTAGTTTCTTCTTTTGAAAATGACTCAACATTACTAAATAAAAGCTCTACTTAATTCCGATTTTAAAAAAACATGAAATCTGTTTATCTAAGATGTTTTTAAAAATGTATCCTATATAATTTTATTAAAGAAAGTAGGTTGGTATGTCTTTCTTTCTTTACCTTTATACATTTATATATTTTTTCAATATTGATGAAAAATTATAATAAAAATTTCAACTATTACAAAGTATAAATTTTCATAAAACAATATTGCTAAATAGTAATTGATTTGCACAGTTTTTTTTCTAAATAAGGTCAAGTTGTACAATTATTTTTTACAAATTTAAAGAAGAAAAAAATCTTAATTAACTAATTTTATTAGAAAATGAAAAGCGTGTATTCATTTTTATTACTATTTGGCATAAATATTGTGAGATTAATTTGTTTTTAATGATTAGAACTTATTTAAGAAAATGATAAAAAATTATAATTTTATATTTAAACACATAATAATATAAACTAACAATTCATTGAATTAAATTTAATGTATTAAATTATTTTACCATAACAAATATTTTCTTTATCATTATTTTTATATTTTCTTTTACTTTAGTTGAGTTTTCATTAGGGACAAATGTAAACAGCCTATAAGAAAGTACCAACATAAAAATAGTACCAGCAGCTGCAAGTATCAGGTTGATATTCAATACAGCAATCTCCTGTATAAGGATTGCATATCTATGGAGGCTCTTATGGAGCAGTTGAATTGTTGTTACCACTTCCACTATTAGTAGAGTTGCCAGTGTTAGTTGAATTACTGCTTCCAGTATTAGTAGAGTTAGTATTATTGTTTCCTGCATTGGTAGAGTTTGTAGAATTAGTATTACCATTGTTTGTATTTATATTAGCAGAGTTAGTATTATTTTGGCTCTTAGTGTTGTCAACAAATTAGAGGTTTCTTATATTGAGAGCAGAACTCAAGCTGAGCAAAGCAAGTAAAAGTACAGAGACAAATAATTTATTCATTTTGCTTTATTTTTTTTTTTATTGTTAATTTTATGATGAAATTTATTTATTTTTGTAAATACTAACTAAATAGTCAATTAATTTAAACTGGAAGGAATCATATTTATGATGAATATTAATTAATTTAATCAGCTAATTACATGAACATACAGAATTACCTTATATTTAATCAGCAAATTATTTAAATTTTGAGTATGTTTAGTTTTATCTTTGTTTTTATTTAAATAAATTAATTTTTACCTACCCCTACTAGTTCATAAATTGTTTGAAAATAATTAATTTTTTAAATACATTTTGATTTGATACTATAGACATAAAGCTTAAATTAATATTTGTGGCTTAATCTTATTGACAAATTAATAATTTTACCTATGATAGTCACTTAATAAATGATTGACAATTAGCTACTTTTTTTCACTGATATTATGGAAATTAGAAAATAGATATTTATTTAAGCCATAAAATATTAACTTAATGGACTAATTTTCTTTTATCTAAAAAGTTGATGGTTCTTTTAATTATGAAAAAGATTGATTTTAAATAGATTATTCTACAAATTTAGTAAAATAGTTTTTTATTTTTATATAAGCGCTGTTATTTAGTGTGATAAAATATATTATTTACTACCTTATTTTATTTTACCTATTTCAAAATTTTTTCAATTAATACAAAATCATTTAAATGTTTTAATATATAATCAAGGATATGTATATTTTATTGAGTAATCTAGATGATACTATTGATATTTATTGTTATATCTTTAATTTAAATAGGGTTTATAAAATATTTTTCCAAAAATGTTTGATTTTTTTTGAAATATTACACTTTAACGTAAATTTTAAACAAAAGGAAATTCTTAATGATTAAAGATATTCTAATCCTACAAATTAACATGAGTTTATTATCTAATTTTTAAGATTCAGTGAATATTTCAAAATAGATAAAATTCTATGAAAATTTTATATGCTTGAAAGCATAAGTGATCTTAATTTTCAATTAAAGTCTTAAGCTAAAAATAAGTAGAGGTTTACAACATCTAAAAACCTGTCAAAAGGTTGAATGCTCAAAACTCAATTAATATAATAATTTACTTCTAATATGACCAAATTCAAGTAATAACCATCTTATAAAATAATAATAAATACCTTAAATTTGTTACTTAATTAATTAATTTTATATAAGCATAGCTTAAATTTCACATTCTCATTCCATCATGACAGATGTTTATATACTTTTACATACATTTTAAAAATATCTACATTTCATATTTGATTAGTATATATTTTTTTAAATTTTATATGTGTAATCCAAAAAAAAAAATCAATCAAATATTGAAGCGATGATAATTGTATGTTTTCTTGCTTCATTTATTACTAAAAACCATAATATCTTCTTATTTGTTTACCAAAAGTAAATTGATTTCAAACTTACAAAAAAATCAATTAAATGTAGAGAGATAACATTTACTATTAATAAATAACAAAACAAATTTAGTAATAATAAAGTATATAAAATATTTTAAATGAACAAATTAAAACAAGCAAAAATGATCAAATTAATAAAATTATTCTTTTTTCTATTTTAACTATTTAATTACTTAATCAGCTTTTTTCTATTACAGCAGCTTAGCTTTTGTTTTTATCTTTTTAAAAATAATCTTTTCTTTAAGTTTTTCTTAAAAATTTACTTTATTGAGAACTTTTTTCATATTTTGCTGTTAATTCAAAAATCCTATAAATAATAGATGTTTTAAAATTCATTTTACATAACTTCTAGGTTATATTCTATTTAAATAAAACAGGTATTTACAATTTCTGTTAAAAAAACCATACCATTGTCATTTTACTTGTATAGCAAGCATATTACTCTTCATTCAAAATTATTTTTTAAATTAAATTTTATTTATAATATTTCTATTTGATTAACTTATTCCTCTAAAATAATTTATATAGAATTGATTTCAGCGTCTTCCAACTTTTTGCATTTTTTTCCTCTACGAATTCTAAATATACCATGCAAAAGAAATTTTTTTTCTAATGAAAGTGCTAATTTAATCTTATTAGATTCAATTATAAAGCCTTATTTATACAATATAACTGTTATATCTGAAATATAAAATAATTACTAATTCATTTTTACCATCTTATATATCTTCATAATCTAAAATCATTTTTTAAGATGGGTTATTACATAAATCATTGCTTTTAATTTTTTCTAATAAATTTAGACTACATATTAACAAGAAGCTTTATGTAATAAACCTCATACTTATTCATAAATAAGTATTTGTTGATATTTTTAATTTATAAATATCAAGGTGAAAAGACCTCTTTAGCATAATTTTGTTTATTAAGAATATAATCATAATCATAAACTTAAAGATAAAAACTGTAATTTAAAAGAGCAAATCAAACTTTTTTTCAAGCATAAACTTAAAGATTATAAACTGTATTTTAAAAAAGCAATTCAGAGTTTATTTCTCATTATATTAAAATTTCAAAATTAAATCATCTTATATTTAAACTATTTGAAAGGGATTTAGCATTAAAATAGCTGATTTTAATTTAAATAAAAAAAAAATTAAAATTATCTTGAAAAAAAATTTTAATTAAAATTTAATTTTTGTTAAAAACATTTAAATTTATTGATTACAAATTAAGTATTTGATTGAATATTTTGATTTTTTTCATTTTTTGGTTTTAAACTTTCTACTTAATAGTTTTTTTTTTCGAATATAAATTTATGAATAAATAAAATAGTACATACTACTGTAAAGATATTATCTTTACTTTATAAAAAGTAATCTTTAGATGTCGTTTTTATTTAAAATAATTATACTATTTGTTTTAATTGGCTATCAAATACTTTAACACAACCCTTTAATCAAATAAGAATTTTTTTAATAAATTTTATTATAACAAGAAGTTTATTTTGAAAAAAAGTTATAATTTTAAGTAAACTTTAAAATACAATCTATCTTATTTTATTATAAGAAATTCAAATTCATCTATTAATTCTTTTCATATATATTTCACTGACCTTTTTAATTTATTTAAATAGGAGGTATATTGATAATTATATATGCCCCAAAAATAAAATTGTTTTTATTAATTTAATAGAATTAATTATTAATATGATATCAATATAATAAAGTGATTGTTCCTAATATAAATTTGAACTGCCAAAGTATCTTCGAGATTTTTTATTATATTTATTTATAACACATAGCAATTGTTTATGGTTTATCTACCATTTAATCACAAATAATTTAAAGATATATGTATTAATAGGAAAAAGCTATCTCTTAAAGTATGACTAATAAATTTTTAATGATTTGAAATATGAATAATATGTTAAAATTTTTTAAGTCTAACTTGTTTCTTCTAAATTATTTGGTTGTAAAAAATAAAAATTATTTCATAAAATATTTTAAAATCATAAAAAAAAAACATTAATTAACCATTTTTGGCAATTTCCAAATATTTTTATAATTATGTGGTAACACATTATCTTAGTAATTGAGAAGGAAACTGCAATTTTATTTTGTTGAAATAGTTTTTAATTAAGTCATATATAATATTTTTGCCTATAAATACTATTCAAATAGTTTTTAAATTCATTTTTTTTTCAAAAACACTTTAGTTTAAGTTAATTTTGAAAGATTTTTTTCAAATTATTTGTATATAATTTAAAATGAGATAATTATTACTCTGTGAAAAATTTAATCTCTTATTATTTTGCAATTTTAAAAATATAATTTAAATCTCTTATTATTTTGTAATTTTAAAAATATAATTTAAATTTATAATTATTAAAAATTTAATTACAATTGCTTTATTGTTAAAAAATAAGAATTACTTGAAATCAAATAAAATACTTATGTAATAAAATTAAAGTTTGCTTTTTTATTTGATAATCAATCAGAAGTTTAAAATATGTTTTAAAAAAGTTAATCTTTAATAGTTTTTTTGTTAAATATTTAGTCTTGAGGTTGTTTTTTTAATTCAGTTAATTAATAAATAATATTCTATTTCTAAATTAAACAGATTTCTCATTTTGTAAATTGACCAATATTTTTAAGATAAATTTTATATTTAATTAGAAAAATTTTTTAAATTATACTGCGTAAACATATTGCAAACTCATAAAATAAAATGGTTTAAAATATGAAATAGCTGGTTTAATTTATTACAAATTCATTTCATTTAATTTTAGAGTTTTTATAGAATCTTAACATAGTTTTACTAATTTTTAGGTTTTTATTTAGTTACTTTAGTTTATAATTTTCTTGAATAACTGTTTTTGTCATTTTTTTAAATCTTACTTTTAACTACTCCTTTATATTTTGTATAAAATGTAATAAAGAAAGTTACTACGTGTATATTTATATAGAAAATATTTCTTAATTTTTAAATTATAGTAATTATTTTTATCACTAAGTGGATTTTTAAAACAATTTCTGACAGAAAACATAGAATAAAAAAAAAATTTCATACAAGTAATGATTTATATCATCTTCATTATAGTTTTAGATTTTATTTAAAAAAATGCCTGTAATGCTGCAATAAAAAGCCCAATTCAAAAAATATGGAAACAAAAGTTTTATCTGAATGAAAGAAATATAATTTAGTTTCATAAGATTATATTATAAATAATTTTTAGTATCTACATTACAATAAATTATGTTGATTAGTAGATATTCATTCTTAAATCTAATATAGAAATTTGTGATTATTTTTTTAAATTTAATTTATTGGTTTATTTAATCTTAACCATAATTATAAACATATAGAATTACTTATACTTCTATTAAATACGACAAAAAGACCAAATAAAATAATCTAATTATGTTTTCAGTATTTGAGGGAATGTATTTGCAACATTTTCAGCATTAAATTATTTATTAATCCCTAAATTTTCATTTATATTTTTGTGTGTTTTTTCGATTTGATTGACCATTTATTTTTTTATTCATATAAGCATAAATATGATGTTAGTTTTTATGAAGTAATTAAAGTTATTTGAAGATTTTGTTTTATATATATATATATAAGTTTTTTATTCATTAATCTTTTTAAATTTGTTTATATGTTTTAAGTTATGTTGAGCTTTTTTTACTTTTAGCTTATTTTTCCATTCTTTGTTTTACTACTTTAAAAATAGTTTTCCTTTTCTTTTTTTGTCCTTTGTTTTAGCTTTTATTTGAATTTTCAACTATGTTCATCCATTTATTCTGAAATGAAAGTAAATTCAGAAAAGTTTACTGGTACATCTTCTTTGTTGTAATTAATTTAACTTATTTATATTATTAATTAAATAATAAGATCTATAATTTCTTCTTATTAGATATTCACTTTTCATCTCACTTGAAATTTCGTATATAAAATTGTTATAGGTTATTCAAAAAAGTAAAAAATATTTTTATTTAAATGATTATACTTTTATTATTAAAAATTTGAATATGCAAAAATTGCAAATATTTTCTCTTTATTTACCTTTTCTATATCAATCAATTTCTGATTAAAGCTAAATTATGCAATATATATTTTTATAGAATGCTATTTAATCAACTGCTCTTTAAAAATATTATTTGAAGCTTAGTTCAACAATTTCAATAAAATTTGTATTTCTATACATTTCAAAGGTACATATTCAAAAAAAAAATAACATATTTTAGATGTTATAGCTGCTATATTAATAAATTTAGATTCATTTATGTGACTACATTCTTTTGATTATTTGATCTAACATATAAAATAATACTAATGTCATTTTTCCCTTAGAAGCATCAATTATCAAATACTTTTTGAAAAGTAGTTTTTACAAATTTCTTTCAATAAGTATTTTAAATATTTGTTAATAAAAATGATTAGAATTTAATTTATTCTTCTTTTTTTTTTACAGTTTTTTAGCTAAAAACTTAATATTACGAACATCAAATTAATTGGGTGTTAAGCTTTCATTCATACTTAATCTGAATAGAATCAGATGTCAACTTTTGATATCTCTATGATAACTCATATTTTTAATAACTTGATAATCAGTGTATTGATTAATAAAAAATAGATTGGTAAATTGAAAAAACTCATGTCTAATTCTTTTTTACTGAAAAAGAGTAACACAATCTATTAATTTAATTTTATTAATCTTTTAAAAATAAGATATTTAATTAAATATTATTCTTTTTAATGGTCTATCTAATTGATTTAAGTTGTTAATAGTCTCCAAAATTGAACCTAGTGGTATAACTTTGGTGTTAAACATAGAAAAAATTAATTTTCTATGAGTTCAATAGTTTCTTCTACAATATTATATATATATATATAATTGAATCCGAAGATTCTGCTGTTTCCAGCAAGAGCACAATATGAATAATATTTTATATTATATTATGTTTATGTTTAAAATTATTTTATGTACTAGAATCCACTAGTATAGCTCCAAGGAGCTAATATATATATATAGATATAAATTTTTAAAGTATTAGAGATAATTTTTATTTTTCATTTATTTAATTAATTAATTAAATATTTGTTTTGATTAATTTAAGCACTTATTCAATTAACTTATTGTATTTTTATTAATATTAATTATTATTGTCCATAGAAATTCAAATTTCAATACAAATAAACAAATAAACCTACAAATTTTATTTTTACTTTTTTAATAGCAAAAAAATTAGATTTTTCTTTAAAACCCAATATGATGATAATCTATCAATAAAAAAAACTAGTTATATACTCAAAAAATAGTTTATTTAGAGCTATATGCTATCTTTATTTTTATAAAACTCCTAGATATGTGTTTTCATTTCAGTGTACTATAAATTATGAAAATGATTCATGATCATTTTTAATGAAATAAAGTGCCATGAGACACTAGCATTTTTAGCTGAATAGAGTATTAATTAATTGGCATCAGATAAAATAACATTAAAAATACTATTTATAAGATTTAGCTAATCCTTAAAGAAACTATAATATCTGTTTTTAATTCTTTAAGAAGAAGAATTAAACAACACTTTTTTGCCTTAATAAATAGAGTGATGTGATACCATTTTATTTTTGTTTGCTTAGTAATTTAATTAAATATAAAAGCCTATAAATTTTTAACAGAAATGTTAAATATTTCTTAAAGGAATACCATTCCAACAGTCCTTGAAAACAAATTTTTAGTTGAAGTTTAAGAATTATACAAAGCAGGTGCTAGCTAAATTTAAATTTTGTTAATAAAGATTAAGTTATACCTATTTTTTTATCAATGTAAAATTTAATATTTATAAATAAAGGTTTAAATTATTAAAAATATTTAAATGCTAAAAAAAGCTAAGCAAATGTTAGAAATTTTTTTTTTTTTTCAAATTAATTAAAATTAAATGGTGTATATAAAATTTATTGCTTAAAAAGCATAAACATGATATTTTTAATATGATTGTATATTACATTTTGTAATTAAAATATCTAAGCATACCATATGGTGAACATAATAGTTTTTATGTAATTAATTCTAACTTTACTATTGCTTATTTTAGAGAGTTAATGGGTTTCTAAAAACATTGTTTAGTTTAAAAATCAAAAATTATTAATTTGAAACTTATTTTAGAATTTCTCCATACTCTGCCATTATTTTTAGTAATGAAAAGGAAATCTTATTTAAATTACAAAATAATAATTGTTTTTCTTTTATAATATTAGGTAAAAAATTTATGTTAATATATATTAATAAAATAAATCGATTTTAATTAAGCTTTTCTTTTGTTGATTTTTTATTATAAGATAATTTTATCTAAAGTTATATAATTATTTTTTACTTACTTTTATGGATGTTATTAATGAGATCAATTTATATGTTATTATCTAAAATTAATGAAAAGCATAGATGTATAAAATTAAATTTAGTTCCAGATCTAAAAAAATAATAATTAATTATTTTTACTCAAAAATTTAATAAAATTGATTCTAATATAAACACAATAAAAATCTAATACAATAATTTCATTATTCACATAAAAAATAATATAAAAACAAGAACTACTAAAACTTTAGTACATAAATTATTTTTATAGCTAATCATTTAAAAAAAAACCAAATACTTTTAAGTCATTTAATTTAATATTTAAAAAGAAATAAGCAAAAACCTATTTTATGCTTTTGAAATAGCAGCTGAACATATTTTTAATATCAAAATTAAAAAAAAGAAAAATGTCTACACTTTATTGACTAAATTAGATTTAATCTAAATAAGAATTTTTTAACTAAAATAAATAATTCTTTATTTTTATTTACATATAAATAATGAATATTACACTTAAATTGATACAAGATTATTGCATTTTTTATTCTTATATAATTTAATTTGAAAAAAATCTCTTTTGACTTTCATTCATGCATAGAACATAATCTTTGAGTATTTAATAAATTATGAGACTTTTAAAAAATAATCTTTTTATATTTTAAAGAAATTTGATATTTGGCGAAATCAAAATACTTTTATTATAAATGTAAAAAGATGTATTATATTTTAACATTTATAAATACCATGTGAGATATTTATTCAATTTAGAGTTGCTTTTCTGAAAATTAAAAAGAAAAGGCTTTAGTGATAAGCTCTTGAGAACAAAATGAATGATTAATGATTTTTGGTTCTATTATTTTTATACATTAATCATTGTAATCTAATTATTTAATGACTATGACTTTAAAATATTTATAGTACCAAAATATATCCAGCGTGTTTTTTTTCTTAGCTTATAATTATTTGTAAGGCAATAATTTCTTGTAATAGTTAATTAATAAACTTTACTTACTATTCTTAACATTATCAAGTCATTAAGCTAAGATAGAAGTAACTTTAAATATTTTCTAAATGTCAAATAAATTTAATTTATCACCATTTAGATGAAATAATATTCTTGAGGATAGTAAACATTTTGAATTAATATTCTTTCATTCAATAGTTTAACATCCTACACGCAAATGAAAAAAGATTTATATTTACTTTATTTAAAAATTATCATTTTTTGCATTTAAATCTTAAATTAACAAAATTTCCATATTTTATCTTTACCATTATTAAAATTAATTGAAAAATATACTTGATTTTAGGAACTTTTTTCTATTGTATATAATTTTTTTTGAACTTGTTGCTTGAATGTTAGTTTTATTATAAAATTTGTTAGGTTTTTTAGAAATTATGTTGGTTAAGGTATTTATGGCTTTTTTTAAATTTGCATTCACATACATGAACAATAAATTTATGTTTCAAGTGTTTTATTTAAATTTTTTAGATAGATAGATAGAATCACATCTAATTTATTTGTCCATTAAATTATTTAAGCCACAAGTCAATATGATTAATTTTTTTGAATATTACAAAATTCTTTGATTTAGAGTTTTTAGGAACTTATATTTTAATATTAATTTATTATTGTGGTTTTATAGTTCATTTGATTTACAATTTATATTATGTTCTCGAAGTGTCTTCCATTTTTTTAAAAAGATGATTAATAGATGCAAAAAGTTAACATATTTATGCCTTTTTAGGCATAAAATCATAAAAATAAATAAAGTAAAAAGTTAAGTAAATTAGCATTTAAACAGCGCTTTTAGATTGCCTGATATTTTGTTTACTAGTTTTATTGGAGCTTACTTATGCTAACTAAAATTACGCATAACCTTTTTCAAACAATTAATTCTTATTCTATTAGCATTAATTAATATAAATAATTAACTAAATGACGCTTACATAAAATTTAATTAGTTATCTCGAAAATTTAGTAATCGCTATATTTAGGGGTAGGGTATAGTGTGGAAGCATAAATGCTTCATATTCTCTCTTGCCATCTCATAGTTAACATGTCTTTTTTACTAAGAACATTAAAATAAAGGTTCTTAAAGACGTTATAGCTTATTTTTGTTTATGTATATATATTTATAAAATCATTGAAATAATATATGCAAAATATTTTATTACTTTTTCTACTGCTAAAGAGAATTCACCTCTCTATACTTATCATACATACATTTTACAAAGCTTATTTTATGTAAGAAAAGAATTACTAAATTTCATAAAAATTAAATAAAAAAAATAATAATAACAAATTAAATCTAAAATCCGCTCAAAAATGAAAATCTCTATTCTTGCTCTCCTTGCCCTCGTCATATTATCTGTTTTTATTCCTGTTGCATTAGCTGAAGAAGAAGAACAAAAAATCGTTAAAGTATACAACAAGATCGATCGTAAAGTTAAATGCCTAGTAACTGATGAAGGTTGCGATTGTTGGGTATGCAATAAAACTGAACTTTTGAAATGCAAATATATTTGCCATGATGATTGAATAATTAAATGAAATAAATTATTATTATTAGTTTTTACATATGATAATTCTATTTTTGTAATCAAAATGTTAAAATAAAAATTAAAATAATAAAAATATCCCTAAAACTTTTCATTTTTTATCTTAAATATATTTAAAGCGGGCATATTCTTTTTTGCTTTGCTAAAACAAAATAAATAAACAAATATTAATGATAATGTATGAAGAAGATAACATAAATGATTTTTACAAATGATTGATTAACTTTATATTCAAATTTTATTTATATATTATTTATGTATTTTTTTGTATGGTTATTATTAGAAAATATTGATATAAGCTAAATTGTGTTACAAGAAATATCAATTTAATAACTCTTTTCGTTTCTTGAAAATAACTTAATATTTAGAAATTAAGAAAAAGTTTTCTTTCTTCCCTAATGTAACAAAACATAAATTCTATTTTTTAAAGACATTTTTAAAATTTACCTTTTAATTTCATAAAAACAGTAGATTAACATTTAACTTTTACACATTCGTATTTACTATTCAGATAAGAAATAACATATAAAAGCATTAACAATTATAAAATATAGAGATTTAAACAAAAATCATGGTAAATTATAATTTACTAACTCACTCCGCTTTTCTGCTCAATTAGCTGAAATTTAAATAATTAATTCTTTTACAAATAAACAGAGATAAAATATCTAATAAACTAATTAATTTAGGTAGAAAATTAAAAAAGTATCTATCTATTTATTTTTTACTATTTTTATTACATATTTTATTCTTAACATAAATGTTGTGAAATGAATTTTTATTAAATGATTTGTATTATTGATTTAAGAAAATTATAAAAATTACAATTTTAAATTTTAACACGAAGTTAGATAAATAAGCTATCCATTATATTAAATTATTTTATTATAATAAATATTTTCTTTATCATTATTTTTTAATTTTATTTTAATTAAGCTTTCATTGGGGACAGATGTAATAACCAAACATTTGATTACCAATAAAAATGTAGTACCAGCAACTGCAAGTATCTTCTTGATATTAAATACAACATTCTCCAGTAAAAGGATTGCATATTTATGGAAGTTCTGATGGATCAGTTGAGTTATTATTACCACTTCCAGTATCGGTAGAGTTGTTATTGTTATTATCAGTATTAGTTGAGTTATTGTTACCACTTCCAGTATCAGTAGAGTTATTATTGTTATTACCAGTATTGGTTGAGTTATTGTTACTATTATCAGTATTAGTAGAGTTATTATTGCTATTTCCTGCATCAGTAGAATTGGTATTGTTATTTCCTACATCAGTAGTGTTAGTATTACCAGTTCCTACATCAGTGGAGTTAGTGTTTCCATTGTCTGTATTTGTTGAATTGTTATTATTAACATTGTTAACATCAGTAGAGTTAGTATTTCCGTTATTTATATCAGAAGAATTAGTGTCATTCTAATTGTTTGCTGTGGTGTCAACAAATTAGAGGTTTCTCATATTACGAGCTGAACTCAAGCTAAGTAAAGCAAGTAAAAGTACAGAGACTAATAGTTTATTCATTTTTACTTTATTTTTTTTTTTATTGTTAGATTTATATTGGAATTTATTTATTTATGTAAATACTAACCCAGCTATCAATTGATTTAAACTGAAAAGAGTCACATATACATTATATATTAATCTAATCATCTAATTACTTATAAAATAACATGAACGAACATAAATCATTAAATTATACTTAATCAGCAAATAATTTCTATTTTGAGTATCTTTAGTTATATCTTTGCTTTTATTTAAATAAATTAATTCCTACCCCTACTAGCTCAAAAATTATTTTGTAAGACTTTGCTTTTTAATTAACACTGTATGAAGGCAGCTTGAATTAATATTAGTGGCGTAATCTAGTTCCCAAATTAACAATTTTACCTAAGATTATTAATTAATTAATGATCATATATTCACTATTTTTTTATCTTAATCTTATGTAAATTACAAAATAGATATTTATTTTAGCTTTGATGTATTAACTTAATGGACTAATTAATTTTCTTTTATTTGAAAAGCTCTTGGAACTTTTAATTATTAGCAAAACAGCTGCTGTTTAGTTTATTTTACTAATTTAATAAAATAATTTTTATTTTTGATTAGCACTACGCATAGTTATAGGAAATTATTTTATTTGCAGCTGAATTATTTTATTTTTTATTGTTTATATTTTCAATTTTTAGAGCTCATAAAATGATCATTTAAAAGAATTTTTAGATGGAAGGATAAATATATTTTACTGAGTAATCTAGATTATATTACTTGTATGCGTCGTTATATTTTAAATATAAAATTAGTTTACAAATATTTTTCCCAAAATATTTGATACTTTCTTGAAATGTTACACATATGTGTAAATTTGAAACTAAACGAAGTTTTCTATGAATTTTAGCATTGTAAGCCTAACAAATAACATGAGTTCATTATGTGATTTATTAGATTCAGTGAATATTTTAAAAAAATCAAATTCTACCATGAAATTTTTAAATGCTTGAAAATAAACAAGATCTTAATTTTCAATTTAAGCCTCATGCTAAAAATAAATAGAGGCTTAAAACTTCTAAAACATATCAAATGGTTGAATGCTCAAAACTCAATTAAAATATTAATTTAATAGTAATACAACCAATTTTAATTAATAACCATTTTTTAAAATAATAATAAATGCCTTAAATTTATTATTAAGTTAATTAATTATATCTCAGCTTATCTTCATTTCTTATTCTCATTACAGATTTTTATATGTTTTTTTATATCTTTTTCTGATTTCATTTTTCATCTGCGTGATGTTTAAATTTTAGATGCAGAAGATTCAAAATATAAGCACAAATCATATTTTAAGATCTACATTATTTTATGTTCTTGAACACAATATTTTATTATAAAAACCTTAACAATTCTAGTTATCTTTTACCAAAGAAAATTTAGATGAAAATTTACTACAGTCAATTCAACATAGTGAGAGACCAATTTCTTTTAAAAATACAACAATGCATTTAGTAATTTATAAAGTATAGAAAATATTTTAAACAACACATTTATGCAATATAAACGAATGAAATTTATAAAATTTATTCTTTTTTAATTCTAATAATTTAAAATCTTAGCAGCTATTTCTTTTACTTCTAATTTAGTTTTTGTTTTTATATTTTGGAATTTAAAAATAATTTTCTATTTTTCCTTTTTTTTCATTTTTATATTATTTATTCTAAAATAATTAAAATAACAGAAATTTTAAAATGCATAGTAACATAACTTTTGGTATTTAACTATTTATTTTAAATGAGCATTCTATTAAAAATATATTCTGCATACATAATCCTTAATGAATTTTTTTTAATAAAAGCTAGAGTTTATCTTTGTTAACATCATCTATTCAAACTTATTGTTGATTATAATTCTATTTGAATATAATATTTTTACATATGAATATTTAATTAATTCCTAATAACAAATTTATTTAAAGTGAGTTCAGCAATATCCAACTTTTTGTACCTTATATTAAATTATTTGCAAAAGAAACTTATTTTTGCTCTTGAAAATGCTAATTTAATACTTTTAAATATAATTATAAAGCCTTTTTAATAAAATATTTCTCTTTTATTTGGCACATAAAGAATTACTATATCGTTATTATCTCATCTTAATTCATAGTAACCTAAATAATTTTTTAAGGTTTTACATAAAAAAGACTTTTATTTATCGTTTCTAAATAATTTTCGATTATCTTATCAGATGCATGATAAAAAATTTAATGTGATAATGATTAAATTTATTAAAACACCAACGAACGCTTATTAATTTTTAATTTAAAAAAGTATAAAATATACAAACAAACATATATATTTGTTTTGTTATACTCGTTAATATAATTTTATTGACTTATAGCAGCAGACAAAAATCTTTCTTTTTTTATACATTCGATATACTTAAAATCATTTAATAATGATTTGGCATTTTATATAAACCATATGTACAATTTCATAATCTTAAAAGATTAAATTCAAATTATTTTAAAAATACTTAAAAATAATTATAGTGAAATCAATTATAAAAAATAACAAAAAATAAATATGAAGTTTGTTGTTATGAAGTATATAATATTATTAAGAATTTTTATTTAAATTATGTTTAAGTTTGTTATTCATTAAGAATTGGAATTGTTTAAATTTGTTTATATATTTTAAGTTAAACTTAGCTTTTAATTCTATTTTCTTTACTTTTAGCTTATTTTTTATTTTTATTTTTTAGTACATTTAAAAGAAATTTCACTTTCGTCTTCTGTTAAAAATGCTTTTTATTTATTTATTTCCTTTATATTATTTTAGTTTTTATCTTAAACGAAACTACCCATCATATTAATTAATTCTTAAATTGAAAGAAATTCATTGGAACAGCTTTTTGGTGAAATCGTTTGATCTTAATAAATTTAACTAATGTCTACTTCTTACCTTAAGTTATTTTAGTTTGCTTCTTATTCAAATATTAGTATTTAGTTATCCTAAAAACTTTATTAGTTAAATTGCAAAAACATCTATTTAAAATAATCAAATAAATTAGTTTCTTGACTAGCATACTTACAAACTCCGATGTGAAACCTCTCTTAGCAAGTACTACATTAGTTATTTTGATATTAACCTCTTCTATACCAATTAATTTCTAATTAGAACTAAGTTAATGAATATACTTTTTTATACAATGGCAATTGATTAATTCCACCATATGAAAATTACTTAAAGCTTAGTTCAACAATTTCATCCCATTTCTTGCATTTTTATCTGTACATTTCAAAGTTACCTATGCAGAAAAAGCCCATTTTAGCTCTAGAAAATGCAACATTGATTCTGTGATTCTCAGATATATAACCAAGTTACATTTCTTTGTTTGATCTAACACATGAAAGAATAATAATATCATTCTCGTTTCCTTAGAATTCATCAACAGTAAAAACTTTAATAGAAGGTAGTTTTTAAAGTTTACTCTCAATAAGTGTTTTTTAAGATTTGTACATTGATAAGATAGTTATTTAATTTTATTTGTATTTATATGACAGTCTCTTAGCTAAAAACTTAATCATATATGCTTCAAATTAGTTAATGTATGAGCTATCATTCATCCTTTAATCGGGGTAAGTATGAGGAAGAAGATACATACCAATGCTTGATATTTCTCTAACATAATTCATGCTTTTAACAACTGGATCATCGATATATTTATTACTATAAAACAGCCTTGGAAAGTTAGCAAACTCAGGTCTCATTCTTTTTTACTAATATAGAGTAACATAATCTATTTTATTTACTTTTATCAATCTTTCAAAATAAGACATTTCATAATTAAAATTCTTTTTTAAGGAACTAGATCTTATCATAGGCTTAAGCTGTTAGTGATCTCCAAATTAAATCAAGTGTTTTAAGTTTGGAGTTAAAATTGGAAAAAACTCGCTTTCTATGACTTCACTAGCTTCTTCTACAACAACTATTTCTGCTCCTAACAGTTTTAAAGCTTCATAATAAGTATGATAACCAGTAAGAGTCATAGCTATGTAATTAAAAATAAAATATTTAGGTGATTCATAAAATATTTATTTATTTAATCTGTGTTTCATTTAATATTCAAAGTTTAAAAAATATTTTACCAATAAATTAAAATTTTTTCATGAAGTTAGCCAGCTTTCGTTGGTATTAGCTATCATACATCACTTAGTTTTTTAAATTAGAATATTCGTAACTCCTCATCTCTTAAAGAAAACCTTCCATTTCTTTTTCTTTGGCATAAATTTAGAAAGATAAATTATCTATATCCTCCTCTGGCTGAGCTTGAGAGTTGCATGCTTAATAATAATCTTAATCTTTGTCTCTTTCTATGTAATTTTAGAGTTTTTCATTTAGTTATTCACTTCCTGGTTAGTAAATTGGATATTTTTATGGGCCTTTTTGTTTTGAGACAGTATATTTTTCTATTTCTTTTAATGTAGTTTAATATCCAAGTCTGAGAAGTTTTTTTTTTGATTTTATTTTTTTTAATTAAATCAGAAGTTAATCAAGAGAGCAGTTTTTTTTACTTATAATTAAAATAGGTTTGTTGCAATATTTCTGCTTAAGATTGGATAGAGTATTGATCAAATGGCTAGCTAAATACGTTTTTCCTGTTCCAGGTGGTCCTTAAATGATAGCGTTTTAGTTATGTAAAGCATATATCAAAGCCTAAAGCTGATACTTGTCTAGTTCTTTTAGATTTTATATTTATTGTTCTATCTATTACATAAATTCTTATTTTAAGTCATCTCTGCCATTAAGAAATCCATATTCTGGAAACTTTGATTCTCCTTTTTAGCCATTAATAGTTTGATCATAAAATTGAATTTATTACAACTTACTAAAATTCTATTAACAGTTTAGTATTTACTATGTCTAAAACCAATATTCATGAGGAGTAAGTAGTATGTAATTTTAACTCTAGATTTAAAAATTTTATAATAAGTTAAATGAAAGAGATTATTTGAAAATTTATATAAAATAATATTTTAATTAATAAGATTACAATTTAATTGATGTTGATTAAGAATTCTTTGATGTCAGTCAGTAAATTCATTTTTATCTGAAATGTTTATTTCAAATTTATAATATCAAAGTCATTGCAATCTTCTTTTAAGATATCTTCCACTTCCTTAATTTCATCTTTTGTGATATCTTTATATAGTTCATTTTTCTTAACATTTTCTACAAGAAGTTGAAAGCTTTCATTCTGTATGCTTGATTCATCTAGCTTTTAAATTTCAGATTACTGCTTATCATTCTAATCAATGGTTTTTCCAACAAAAAACTTTTTAGTTTTCTTGTTTACAAAAATCATAATTTAGTTGTTTAAGATTTCCCACTACTTCTACTAATATTTTTATATTTTCATGGAGGAATTCACTAATAAAATTAGGCCATTACTACTGAACTGTATGTCAGCTACTTCATAGTCTTAAATCCATTGAAAATCTTCATATGTTGATACCTCCCTTTCATTTTTCAATCTATCTTCTCTCTTAAGTACATTTTTCTTTAAAGAGTCTCTTATTTTTTTAAAGAACCCTTTTTTGAATTTAAGTAGAATTTAAACATGATAATAAATATTAGCTGAAATTAATAATTTTACTTTCTTTCTCTAATTTATTCATAGTTTTTAAATAGGTTAATAAATCTTTGAATATATAATCTTCTGGAATAGGTTATATATACCCTTAAGGCCTATCAAACAGGCTCATTTTTGGAAAATCTATATACTCCTTGAACTTAAATTATGTGACAGAATCAGATTCGATATACTCTTCTTCTTCACTTTCTTCTAAGTTTTAATATTATTCATTATCACTAAATGATGAAATATCTTATAAGCTATCATTTACTGATTTAGAAGTTTATGATTAACTACTTGAGTTAACTACAAAAGTCGAGTTTTCTTTTTGAGGCATTGCTTGTTTTTTTGTTAGTTATTTTTTTATTAATATTATTACAAAATGAGCAAAAACTTTGAAAATTTATATCTACTTATTATATTTGTTAAAAAGTTACTAATGATTTATAATATATGGTTAGCTATAATCAGATTTACTTTTTGATGATTATTATATTATATTATGATATATAATATATGTTGTTATAATTATTATTACAAAGGATCACATTTAGGTAAAAAAATATTAGGCTTCTGATCAGCCATTATAATGTTATGAAGAATTTTCACATTTAGGTAAAAAAGAATTTTAGAAATTTAGAAGAAAAGTGAGAATGTTCGCGCTGGAGTGTTTTCTAAATTGAGATTTTTTCTTTTTTCTTAACAAAATATTTCTAGATAAACTAAACAATTTTTTATATAAATAGAATTTTTCTAACAATAAAAAGTACTAAAACTTTAAATAACATAAAGCATTTCATAAATTCAATTATATAATTAAGATATTTAAGAAACCATTTCATCAATTTATATATAATTAATTGGTTTTATATACTTATTTATTTTCTGATTAGTATCTTAAAAAAATTTTTAATTCAGTCTCATAATTAAGTAAAAAATTGGTATAAAATAAATCTAATTCTTTAAAAGAGAAAATAAAATAAAAAAAAGACAATATCATTAATTTTTATTTAACTTTTTTTATTAATTTACATGAGTATTACAAATTTAAAAGGTTATAAATATATCAATATTAAGATATTATGAATTTATTTATACACTGTATTAGACATACAAGTTCACAAATTCTATCTATAAATTCAGAAAACATATATTTAAAAAAATATTGATAGTGCAATTAATTATAAAAAATATAAAAAAATAAACATGAAATTTTTTTTATGAAGTAT
This sequence comes from Tetrahymena malaccensis 436, assembly GCA_000231845.2. NCBI lineage: Eukaryota > Ciliophora > Oligohymenophorea > Hymenostomatida > Tetrahymenidae > Tetrahymena > Tetrahymena malaccensis. The sequence continues at coordinate 295,189 of JH720023.1, read as the reverse complement.
ATAAAGTTATTATTTAAATTATGTTAAGATTTTTATTCATTAAGAATTGTTTAAATTTTTTAATTTTTTTTAAGTTTCACTAAGATTATATATCTATTTTCTTAGCTTTTAGCTAATTTATTATTATTTTTTTTTAGTCTTTTAAAAAGAGATTTCCTTTTCATCTTCTGTTAAAAATTCTTTTTTTTTATTTATTTTCTTCCTATTATTTTAGTTTTTATCTTAAACAAAACTACCTATGTTAGCTAATTCTTAAAATGAAATAAATTCAGAAGAGTTTGGTGAAATTGTTTGGTTGTAATTAATTTAGCTTATGTCTACTTCTTAAATTAAATTATTATAGTTTTCTTCTTCGTCATTTATTAAAATTTAGTTTTCTTTAGAAACTTATTAGTTATATTGAAAAATAAACTATTTAAAATATTCAAATAAAATATTTTCTTAAGGACCCTACTTGCAAACTCCATGAAACTCTTCTTAGCAATAACTGCATTAGTTATTTTTTGATTAACCTCTTCTATACGAATTAATTTCTAATTATAACTAAGTTAATTAATACACTTTTTTATACAATGGTAATTAATTAATTCCTCCATTCGAAAATTAATTAAAGCTTAGTTCAACAATTTCATTCAATTCTTAGCATTATTTTCTGTACTTTTCAAAGTTACCTATGCAATAAAAACCGACTTTAGCTCTAGAAAATGCATTTATTTTGTGAGACTCAATACCTACACATGAAAGAATAATAATATCATTCTCATTTTCTTAGAATTCATCAACAGTAAATACTTTTATGGAAGGTAGTCTTTAAAGTTTACTCTCAATAAGTTTTTTTTAAGATGTGTGCATTGACAAGATAGTTATTGAATTTTATTTATGTTTATATGATAGTTTCTTAGCTAAAAACTTAATCATATATGCCTCAAATTCATTAACCTACAAATCTTCATTCATTCCTTAATCTAGCTTATTATGAGGAAGAAGATACATACCAACACTTGATGTTTCTCTAAAGCTTTTATCAACAGGATCATCTATATATTTATTACTATTAAACCTTGTAAAGTTATCAAACTCAAGTCTCGTTCTATTTTACTAACATAGAGTAACATAATCTATTTAATTTACTTTTATTAATCTTTCAAAATAAGATATTTCATTATTAAAATTCCTTTATAAGGACTTAGTTCTTACCATAGGATTAGGTTGTTAATGATCTCCAAATTGAATCAAGTGTTTTAAGTTTGGAGTTAAAATTGGAAAAAATTCGCTTTCTACAACTTCACTAGCTTCTTCTACAACAACTATTTCTGCTCCTAAAATTTTTAAAGCTTCAAAATGAGTGTGAAAACCAGGAAGAGTCATTGCTATATAATTAAAAATGAAATATTTAAGTGATTGATAAAATATGTATTTTTTAATCTGCTATATCATTTAATATTCAAAGTTTTAAAAAATATTTACCAATACATTCATAATTTTTCATGAAGTTAGCCAACTCTTGTTAATAATTATTATCATTTATTTCTTAGTTTTTTAAATTAGAGTATTCTTAACTAATCATTTCTTAAAGAAAACTTTCTATTTCTTATTTTTTAGGAACAATTTAGTAAGATAAATTATCTATAGTCTCCTCTGGTTGAGACTGAGAGTTATATGGTAAATAGTAATCTTAATCTCTGTCTCTTTCTTTGTAATTTTATAGTTTTTGATTTATATATTTACATTGTTTTTGTTTAATTTATTATCTTCTTTATGGGACATTTTATTTTGAAACAGTATATTCTTCTATTTCTTTTAGTTCAATTTAGTATCCAAGTCTTAGTAATTTTATATTCGGTTTTATATTTTTTAATTAACTTAGAAGCTAATCTAGAGAGCAGTTTTTTTTGCTTATAATTAAAATGGGTTTCTTGCAATATTTCTCTTTAAGATTGGATAGAGTATTGATCAAATGACTAGCCAAATATGTTTTTCCTGTTCCAGATGATCCTTAAATGACAGCGTTTTAGTTATGTAAAGCATATCTCAAAGCCGAAAGCTGATACTAATCTAGTTCTTTTATATTTTAAATTTATGGTTCTATCTATTACATAAATTCTTATTTTAAGTCATCTCTGCCATTAAGAAATTCATATTCTGGAAACTTTGATTCTCCTTTTTAGCCTTAAATAGTTTGATCATAAAATTAAATTTATTACAACTTACTAAAATTCTATTAACAGTTTAGTGTTTACTGTGTTGTAAACCAATATTACTGAGGGAGAAGTAATATGTAATTTTTACTCTATATTTTAAAATTTTATAATAGGTTAAATGAAAAAGGATTATTTACAATTTTTAAATAAATTAATATTATGATTAATAAGATTACAATTTAATTGATGTCGACTAAGAATTCCGTGACGTCAGCTTTTAAATTCATTTTTATCTTAAATGTTTATCTATAATCGATAATATCAAAACAATTAGAATCTTCTTTTAAGATATCCTCCAATTCCTTAACATCATTTTTTGTGATATCTTTATATATTTGTTTTTTAAGGATACTTTCTACAAGATTTTTAAAGCTTTCATTCTTTAAGCTTGATTCATCTAGCTCCTAAGGTTCAGATAACTGCTTATTATTTTAATGAATGGTTTTTCCCACAAAATAATATTTTGATTTCTTGTTTAAAAAAATCACAATATTGTTGTTTAAAATTTCCCATTACTTCTACTATTATTTTTATATTTACATGGAGGAATTCACTTATAAAATTAGGCCATTATCACTAAAGTATGTATAAGCTACTTTATAGTCTTAAATCCTTTGAAAACCTTCATAAGTTAACACTGGTCTTTCGTTTTACAATATATCTTCACTCTTAAGCGAATTTTTCTTTAAAGATTCTCTTATTTGTGAAATGAACCCTTTTTTGAATATAAGTAATGTTTAAATAAGTTAATAGTTAGCTGAAATTAATAATTTTACTTTCTATCTCTAATTTTTTCATAATTTGATTATAGCTTAATTAATCTTTGAATATATAATCTTCTGGAATAGGTTCAATACACTCTTGAGAGCTATCAAGCAGACTCATATCTGGAAAATCTATATTCTCATAATCACCAAATGATGAAATATCTTAGTAGCTATCACTTACTGATTAAGAAGATTATGACTAACTACTACTTGTGTTAACTATATAAATCGAGTTATCTTTTTCAGGCATTGATTAATTTTTTATTAATTATTTATATTTTTATTATTATTATTATTTATAATATGAACAAAAATTTTGTAAATTTAAATTTGGTTTTTAAATTAGTTAATCAAATTACATATGATTTATAATATATGTTATAAATAAATTCACATTTTGATGTTTATAATATCAAATTGGCATATTAAAGATATATTGTTAATGCAATAATTATAAAGTATCACATTTAAGTAAAAAAAAATATTATCTCTGATCAGCAATTGTAATAATTAATTTTCTAAAATTAGATTTTTATATATTCTTAACAAAATATTTCTAAAAATTATTTATATAAATAAAGTTTTATTTACCAAAAAAATAGTATTAAATCTTTAGACAAGGTTTATTTTTTCATAAATTAATTTAATAATTGAAATAATTAAAATGTTTAAGATGTTATTTCTCCATTTTTTATAGTATTTACTTATTTACATTCTAAAAATAGCTTTAAAAAATTTAAATTTCAGTCTCATAATTAAGTAAAAAATGAATCTAAAATTTTTGTGGATTAATAGATACTAATTAATGAGAAAATAAAATAAATAATTTAAATAAAACCTTCATCATTAATTTCTTATTTAACTAGTTTTACAAATTTACAAGAATAGTATTACAAATTCAAACAGTTTTAAGAGGTATCATTATTAAAATATTATGAATTTATACCTTACATTAGTGCATCTAACATGGAATTTTATCAATCAAGTTATAAAATATATATTTAAAAAATTAATTATTAGCCATATAATAGACAAGCTAAATTTATTTCGTAAAAAAAATTATGCGTTTTTATTTATAATTAAAGTAAAACTTTATAAAATATAGAAGAGTCAAAGGATTATTGCTATTGTTAAATCAATTTATATTACATTATATGATATTTAGTTTAAATAAACTAGAATAATTTTAATTATTTATTGAAATTATTTTAAAATTTGTTTTTTGTGATCATTTTTTTTTAGTGCTAGATATTATTATCCAAAGGTCTAATAAGTTTTTATTTATCAGTAGTTTCATTTTTAATAAATAATAATAATTTAATTGGAATTGTATTAATGAGAAGAGTATTCTAAATAAAATTTTGCTTAATATTTAAAGGTAAATAAAATTAAATTTATTTTTATAATTAATGTAAAATTATTTAAAATGAGGAAAATTTTCTTCAAAAGTTTTTAGATTAACAAAAAAAAAAAATTGATGATATTTTACAAAATACTTTCTAAGCGAAACTTTTCTAAAAAGAGCGCAAATACAGTGCATAATTTTAAAAATATATTAATACATTGAAAAGCAATTTAATTATGAGCTTAGTAAATTTATTTATTTATTAGAATGTATCAGTGGATATTATTTAAATAAATATTATATTATAAAGCATTTAAATTAAAAATTACATATTTAGCACTCAAATAATAATTTTAGAAAACAAAAGCAAACATCATTTTTATTATTAAAATGAAACCAAATAACTTTATTTTTAAATTCTAAAATCATAAAAGTATTCGCTCACTTAAATTAGGGATTGCTTTTTGATAATTAATTTAATTATTTTAAAAGTTATACGGTTGACATAACGTCTTTTCTAATTGCTTCATTTTAAATCTATTTTATAATTTCTACTGAATTTACAGGCTATTTACGCACATACTCATAATTAACTTAATCTTCCCACTACTATTAGTACTATTCACAATTACCCATATGAGAATGTTAGCTACACAAATTGCAAGTATTCTCTTCCTATTCACCTTTTCTGTTCTAGATTTTTTACATGCTTATTGTTGTTAGTTTATGGATCTTTTCATATAACCTTAATTATTTTACTCCACCATAAGTCATTTATTTAAAAGCTAAACTATTTATGTTTTTCCAGATTTCTACCTTCATTTAATACATAATAAAGTTGCCAATACAAAAAAATCCTATCTTAGCTCTTGAAAAGGCTACATTTACTCTATGTTATTCTTTGATAAAACCACAATTATTTTTAATATTGGATCTAACGCACGAAAGGATAATAATGTCATTTTCGTTCCCTTAAAACTCATCTACAGTATAGCATAGAACTTCTCTAAATCCAAATAGTTTGCTTTAAATAAGTATTTTTTGTGATTTATACATAGATAATACAGTAATTTGTGATTATTCGTATATGTCAGATAATTTGCTCACTAAGAAGTAGATAAACTAAGCCTCGTATTGGTTAATATAAGAACAATCACGCATCCTGGTATCAGGGTATGTATGTGGTAACAAATACATTCCAATTGAAGATATTTCTTTTATGAAATTTGCTGATAAAACAGAAGAGTCATCTTTATATTTATCTCCATAAAATAATCTAGTAAAATTAGCAAATTCTGGTCTCATTCTTCTTTATTAATATAAAGTTATCATTTAAATTTTATTTACAGTTATAAGTCTCTCAAAATATGACATTGTGTAATTGTATGTTTCTTCTAAAATTTTTGCTCTTTAAAATGGTCTAAGCTATTAATGATCACCTAATTATATCAAATGTTTAAGCCATGGAGTAAGGATAGGGAAAAAATCGCTTTCTATAATTTCACTAGCTTCTTCTATAATTACTATCTCTGCTTGTAATTGTCTAAGTGCTTCAAAATGAATATGATAAGCTGTTAAAGTCATTCCTAAAAAATAAATAAATGTAAAATGTATTTTTATTATTATTAAATTTAAATATAAAAAGCTTATCATAAATTTTTAAATATCTAATAAAACATTTAAAATTAAAAAAAATAGTAAAATAATAAATTTGAAATAGATGAATGATTATTTTTTTCATTTTCAAAAATAAATTAATTAGTTTACCAATAACTTCATATCTTTTCATAAAATTTGCTAACTTGTTTTGATATTTCATATCACAAGAAATAGTATTTTTGATATAGTAACTATAGTAATTGTTCATTTCCTATAATATTTCATCTAAACGATCTTCTTCATCATAATCATATTCGTTCTAATCTATGTATTTCAAGACATCGTCAAGCCTTTTTTCTATTGCTTTGTAAATATTTTTATCGTATTTAAGAATCTTTTTAGGTCCTTTTTATCCTTCGACAGTGAATTATTCTATTGATTCCTCTTAAGACATAAATCCTAATCTAAGAAATTTGACTTAATCATTTTGTCCTTTAATTTTCATAAGTAGCTAATCAAGAGAACAATTTTTCTTACTAACAACTAAAATAGGTTTTTTACAAAATTACTTTTTTAACCTGATTAGAGTATTGACTAGATATGCAGCTAAGAATGTTTTTCCAGTTCCTGGTGGACCTTAAATTAAGCTATTTTAGTTTTATAAAGCATCAGAAAGTGCTTGCTTTTAGAATTTATCTAGTTAAAAAGCAGAATCAATCTCATGTTCTATTAATTTTTTATAAAATTCTATATTTGTTTTTTTATTTTCAAGGAATTCATATTTTGGAAAGATTATTTCACCCTTTCTAGCATTAAGAGTTTAGTCTTCAAATGCAATTTAATCCAGAAATCTAAATTAAATATGACTATTTTAAATTTTTTAAAGTGACAAGTAATATTCATTTGGAGTTAAAAGTATGTAATCTTTTTCCTTTTTATTTATTTTAATTTTAAATTAAAATAAAGTATTTTGAATAAATTAATTACTATATTTTTGATGTTTTTCAAAAAATATTTAAATCCTTCACAAGTATTCATCCTAATATCGAAATGTTGACGGAAATTAATTAATTTAAATTAATCATTTTGCTACTATAAAAGCTTCTGGCATAATTCTGGTTTAAATTAAACTTACTTTTCATCAGCCAGCATTTTTTTAATCATAATTTAATTTACATGATGCATTTTTTACATCTAAACCCGTTCTTCTTTATCTTCAATAGCTTTTTCTTCATTTCCTTATGAAACTATAGCTTTTCCTATAAATATTTTATCAGATTTTTTATCCTTAAAAATAATTAACTGATTGTTCAATATTTCCCACTACTCTTTCTAATATTTAAGTACTTTTTAGGAAAAATCAATAGTCAAATAAAGCCCATAATTTTTAAATCCTACTTTTTCGACCTTAAAGTTTTAAATACATTGAAATTGAGCAAAAGTAGACTCCTAGGAAGATTTTTTTTATGACTCTTTCAAATTTTCTTTTATGCTATTTCTCAGATCAAAAAAATAACCTATTTTAGTATAAAATAAATAGAAAACACTAATTAAAATATTATTATTTTACTTTCAATTTATAATTTATTCATAATATCTTAATATTGGTTTTTATCGTTAAATTAAAAGTCCTTTGGTATTGGAGTCAAACCACCAATTTATCTTTAGAATAATTTAATATCTGGGAAGTCAACATATGTTTTTTCATTATAAAATTCTTTAAATTCATAAAACAATTCTCCATCTATTTCAGATTAATCATTAACACTTTATTCATCAAACTGATCATCTTCTTCTTAAAAATCTTCATAACATATAGAATCTTCTGCATCTATATATGATTATCTAGTAATATTAACTTCATCACAATCTTCATAATCATCATCGTTAATGAGCCACGGATTTTAATTTAACATATCTTAAGAGCTTAATTTTGCTGTAAAAAAATGGAAAAACAATTACTAGTTTTAATAAAAATAATTAATTAGAAAAAAGTAATTTTTTACTATTTATTTGATTAATATTTTTTTTATAAAGAATTAAGCTTTTCTCATAGTCTCATAATTATGCAATTAATTTAATAAAAATGTATTTTTAATAATCTACTAATAAAAAATGAGAAAATATTAAATATATTTCAGAAATTATGAAGACTGATAAAAAAATTTTAATAATAACCATTTAATATTTAAAATCAAAAAAGAAAGATTTCTTGATTAAATAAGTAAAAAGTAAAAACTCTTAATATTCCATTTTATTATAATAAAATAATTAGTTAATAAAATATACCAAGACTAATTTTGGCAGAAGATAATTTCCCTCCCTCTTTTATTTTTTATTTTAAACAAATACAAATAAATATAAATTTGTATTGTTATTTCAATAATTTTTACAATAAAATAATTTTATTTTTATTTTTCAATTTTTTTGATAAAATTTATACTTTTTGGAAGTAATTTAATAAGTTGCTTTTGCTTGCTTCATTTTTTTAATACAGTAATTAAATTAATTGATTAAAATATTTTATAAATGAAGGCATTTATTATTTCTTTATCAACAAATTTAAAAACTTGAGAATTTTTTTTTGACAAAATTAATTCTCTTAACAATATAAATTTATAAAAATTGTAAGATTAGTATGATATTTTAAATAAAAAATGAATTTAATTCAAACAAAAAAAATTATTTTAATTTTTTTATGAGTTAAAAACTAATCATGTTGTTTTTTAAATAAAGATTTGATTTCAATATAAAATTAATATTTAAAAAATATTTAGATTGTATTTATTTATTTTAATTTTTAAAAAAAGATGTTGGAGATTAATAACAAACTTTTGTAGATTGTTTGATAGTTAATTAAACTATAAGTACATTCAAAATTATATAAAAAGTATAAAATACATTATTATTAAATTAGTTGAGATTTAAATTAATTTCTTAATTTCAATAAAATATAGGCAATTTATTTTTCTGTTCTAAAAGTGATTTAATTACATGTTTATTAGTTTTATAATTTATTATTTACAATTTTCTTTATTAATCAGAATATGTTGCATTCCTGATCTCCATTCATTTTATCTCCTATTTATGCTGTTGTAGTACCTTATTTTGATAGACTTCTAAATCTGCCTTAAGTTTAATTAATAAATTAGCTGCTACTGCTGCTATCTTTTTAGTGCATTTATATGTTTCTTTCCTAATATTTAAAGTTTAATTTAATATTTTTCAACTCAAAATAAAATATTTTTTACTATTCTTTCAGTCATGATTTACTATTTAGAATCTTATTAGTTTTAGGCTGTATTTAAAGGCTTATCTTAACTTTCAAGTTAGTCGTTTAAACTTGTAAAATGTCTAAGAAGACCTGAATTAACACTTGAAGGTCTAATTTAAGTAAATTTAGATTCTGAATATTCTATATTACCTCTACCATCTTAATACTGATTTTTTTAAATTTCTTTTGAGGACTCTGGCTTATTTAATATGCTTTAAGATGAGAATTGTGGGACTGAATTTGTATGTTTAGTTCTTTTTTCAAGTGTTTTCTTTTCAATGTCAACAGTACTGTTGTTTTCTTTCTAGCTGTAGACAGGTATGGATTTTTCACTGCGCTCTCTTTAAGTTTAAATGATATGACCCTTTAAGTCGAATGGTTTATCGTTATAATCAGCTCCTCTTTGTGTCAAAGAACCTGATTTTCTTTTTTCTGTATTATTGCTAACAATCTAAGTTTATCCTAAATGTGGGTTAGCTCTCAAATTAGTGGCTAATAAGTCTTGCTTATTCATTGAGTGATTAAAAGGAATTTTAAAGCTATATAAAGGATTATTTTAGATCTCTGTGGTATTTTTCTAATTTTTATCTAAAGAATAAGAAGGAACTTTTGTCACATTACTTTTTATATTTATATTATTTTCGTGTTTATTTAGTTAGTTATCAAAGTTATTAATATAATTGTTAGTATTAGAAGGCATTTAATTTATTGTTGAATTTTAATTGCTATTTTGAGTTTAGTTTACTTGGCGTGGCTAGTTTTTAGTTATTTGCTTTAGGAGTAAAGTTGTCTATCCCATTTTTTATGACTAGCATTATTATTGAGCTTTTAAAGGCTTATTAGAGTCATTTACAGAGCTGTGTTAAGATGATTATGCTTGCTATTAAGCATCATTTTTATTTAGAGTAGTTTTATTTACAGTTGGAACTATTGATTCATTATTCAAAAAACTACTTTTCTGAGATGAATCATGCATTTATTGTGAAAAGCTTGTCATCATTGCACCACTAACTCCATTATTATTTGTACCTGAATTTACCTTTTAGATTTTCTAAGCAGGTATTTAAGATTATTCATTTGTGGAATTGCAACCTCCTGCTATATAAAATGAAGATAAACCTTTCTTACATCTTGAAGAGGTTGAAGAAAATTCTTCTATGCTCATATTTTATTGAGAAGAACCATTAGACTAACAATAAGTTACACTTGCATTTGAATTATTCTAATTTTATCCAGCAACAGACCCTATCAAATGGTAATTCATTTAAGTTAAATTTGATTTTTTAACACCTTCTTAATGCTTTACGCTTTTCACTCCATTTTTTTGTAAATTCTAAGTGCTTTCTTTTTTAATATTTTTATTTTCTAAATCTTTGATTTATTTTTCTGGTAAGTTGTCATTTTTTTAATTTAAAACATGCTATTGATGAGAATTATTAGTTTTTCCAGCTAAAACTGAAGCTCTTAATCCTTAAGTAAATGAAGGTTAATTTATTACTACTTATTGCTCTTATTACTTTTTGTTATTTTGCATTTAATAAGAATCTATACTCTTTGAGTGGTTTTGATGACATGTCAATTAATTATTTGAGCTTTGAATTTAAGTTTAATTAGGTTGATTGGAATGCAAGGAAGCCTTGTTTTTCAAAAAAGAGGGCTAAATTTTTAAAATATGATTATTATTGCTAGATAGTCCAGACAAACTTGAAATTACACTTGAATTAGGAGTTTAGTTTTATGTTTAATTAAACTGCTAAATATTCTATGAACTAAGCTTGGTGCTAACTGTTTATGCAATATCATCATTTTTAGTTAAATTTTATAATTATTCAACTAAAATATGTTACTTTTCTTGTAATTATTTTTGAATTTATTCTTGAGAACTTTACTAGTTCATTATTATTTTTGATTTAAGCAGCTTAGTTGCAGAAAGCTTCTTTTGATCCATTGAAGTTCTCTCAACTGAGGAAGTGTTTCCATGGGAAACTTATTTATTATCAAGCTCAATTTCGCAGCTGTTTATTCTTTGAAGGTCTTTCTTTTAGTTCTCAAATTATTTGCTGTTATTTTGATTATTGTTGAAGGTTTGTTAAAAGGCAATGCTGTCTTACTGTAAAAAATCTCTGATTACTACAGTACCTTTTTGCTTAGGCTACATTGGAGGTTTATTTTTGACTAAGATGTTATTTCCACTTTAGCTTTAAATCATTTAGCCTTGATTATAATAAGCTTAGATTTAGTTTTGAGGATTATTGAATGTATCATTTTATGAAATTTATGGATTATGCAAGTTTGAAAGAGAAGATTAATTGCTCAGTTATTAATTTTGTGAATGTGAGTAAGAAGAGTTATTATTTTAATTTTATTATAAAAGGTTCTTTTAGATTGGATAATTTGCCATAATATTTCTTGAGTTATTTAAGTAATTATTAGTGCTAATTTATTCATCATCTTCAGTTTTTTATCTTAAGACAGACATAGAATCAGGATGAGCTGGTTCAGTTGATTTGTTTTCTTCTATGTCGCAAGAAGTATAATGCTCCGTATTAAATGTGTTAGAGCTTTCTTTTGAAAAATATTAGCTTTCTCCCATTCCATTTTAATGCTTTTTGGTTTATGTTGTTGCGAAAGTTGCTCCTGCTTATTTAGAAGCTCCGCTAATTAATTTGGTGTTTGGTGTTTGAAGCTGAGTTGTAGTTTAAGAGTAGCTAACAGATTTATTGTGTTCGATTTATGAAGAATTATGTTTTTATTGATTTTCTTTGTCTCCAACAACACTTAGCTTTACTTATCTTTTCTCTTAATCTTGAGAAATATTTTAGCTGTTTGCATTGTAAGATAAACAAGAAATCTTACTTTCTTTTAAGTTACCCTTTAGGCTTTCTGGTGATGATTTTTATGGATTATTCATAACTTATTAACTAGAATTTATGGAGTTTGAGTAATTTTACAATTTATATCCATCTCGAAGTTATTAAGAAGCTTTTTCAGTAGAAATATTTCCTAAAGTGCGCAATAAAGTTGCATTATTTTCTTAAAGCTAATTATTTTTTGCTTGAATCTCTTTTTAATAATCAAGAAGAGCTTGTTACTATTTATTGAGATCAGCGATTGTCTCTTCTAGTTATTATATTTTTTATTGTTAAGAAAGAATAGTTTCTCTTTCAGAAGTTTTATTTAACATCATTTATTCGAATTCGTTTGATGTAAAAATTACATATTTAGCCTAAGAATATATGTGAGGACATTGAGAGTAAACGCTATTATTATAAAATACATAATCAGTATCCTCACTTTCTCCTTTTAGCAAATCTTCTAATTTTTTACTTACTTTATCTAAATCAGTTTCCTTCTTTGCAATATTCAGGGCTGAATTATTTTTGAAATTAAATCCACTTTTTTAAGTAATTTGAATATTTGAAGGATACTCTCTATAATGTTATCTTGAAGAAATGCTTCCCTCTTCGTTATTTGAAATGTTACGAATATTATCTAAGCCCCCTTATGATAAAATGTGAGCTTTATTTGTTTATTCGTTGAAATTTAGTGATCTCTATGAAGGGAGGTCAAATTACTATTGTTAAGCTAAAATACGATCTCTTTCTGTAAGCGGTAAAGAGCTAGATGAATTATGTCTTGCGTGATAGCTATGTCCATGATTATTATTATTATTATTTAAATTGTATAAAGTAGTGATTGATTAACCATGAGTCCTGTTTGTTAATTAATTTAAATTTGAATTTGATCTATTTGTAAGTAAGTTATTTTTATTATCTGTGTCTTACAATAGCATATCTTAGAAATCTTTACTATCGCTGTTGTTAAAAGTTTATTAATTATTATTACCTTTACATTATCTCTTTGTATTGTTGCTAGGCGAAGTAAGCATATAATCAATAGAGTTCTCATTGCTGATAAATTTTTTTATTTCGATGTCATGCTTTTCGCTTTCCTTAGCAATTTTAGCTATATTTTCTATTTTTCTCCCCAAATTTTCTAAAATACTATCATAATTTTTTGAGTGAAACTTCTATTCGTCATTCACTTTTACATCTTGCTATTATTGCTATTACTGTATACCCAACTATTATCCTTTTTCATCAAAGTTAGGTTAGTTTGTATATGTAACTGGAATGAAATTATAATCATAGCGTTCCTATTACTAAGCATACTTAAACTCAGCTCTATTCTGATCATTTGCTTGTCCATTTCTGTAGTGATAATTAGAAACCTCCAAAGATTTAGAGTTTGCACTATAAGTGCTTTCGTTATTTTAAAAGAAGCTATGTGGATTATTACAATAGCTTTAATTATTTACAACTACATTTTAATCATCTGAAACTGTAGCAACAGCTTGTAACCCTTAAATACTTCCAAAATAACCATTCTAAGAAGAATGCTCAGCTTGAGAATGAGAAATATGCACTTATTCGTGAACATGATTGTTGTTGCAATTTGATCCTCCTCCATTAATTCCATTTATGGATGAAAGACAAGAATTCACAAAGTTACTGCTATTATTTGTTACTTTCTTTATTAAGCTGGAATTTAAATCCTTTTACATAGCTTGACTTGGTTAAGATAAATTATTTTTAGTAAATTATTCGTCATTCTAGTTTTTTAAATTAATATTGGCTTGCATTTGCATTTATGGATAAGCTATAGGCTAATATTCAAAAAATTATTGCTAATATTCAAACTGTCTTTAGGGGGGTTTCTGGCTCATTTAACCAGGATTTATCTATCTAATTTTAGTCTAAATTTATAAGTGAATGATGTAAATTTGGTTAATTTTTATCTTGCTTTTGCTGAATAAAAAGAAATGCTTGCCCTAATGAAGTAAAGTAATTTATTTCTTCTACTCTTTGAATTTAATTTGATAAATTATATATATATTTTCCTTATTTTACATTCAAAAATATCTCCCCTTCTTTCAATGTTTTTTCTTTGTGATCTTTAAAATTTACTTTGAATTTGATAAATTGAATGATCCAAATAAGAGAAATCAAATCAAAAGTTGAGAAAATATGAATGAAAAAAAAATGAATTTGTTAATAAATGTGATTTGCATTATAAATAAATAGATTTACAAATGATTCGATACATAAAATTAAATGTAAATAGAGAAACCTTTATCAGTCGATATAAAGATTTAATTTAGTTAATAGCTAAATAAATAAATTAATTAATTAATGAATAAAACAAACACTTCAATCATTTTCTTTTATTTTAGAAATTCAAATTATATTTATCGTTAATAGTTGTTTGAATGGGTATTATTACTTAATTTATTAACCATATGATTGATTTTTACTTCTCAGTCACTCACTCACTCGCAATAGCAATTAAATTATTTATTTTAATTTTAAATATTAAATATTTACTTTTATACATTTTTCTATCTTTCTAACAAACTATTTAATAGTTTTTTTTTCATTATTTATTTAACATCAATTCACTCATATTTTTTCTATTAGTTTTTTTAATTTCTTTCACTAATATTTCCTCCTATTTTAAATTCAAATTTAATAGATTAATTTAAATATTTACTTATGTTGTAATAATATCTATCTAGTCTTTATCAAAATGGTTTGCTCTAACTTTAAAAATAAATCTAAAATCACTTTTATTAGCTTAATTATATTTAATTAATAAAAAATAATTCCCCCACCGGGACTTGAACCCGGGTCTGAAGGGTGAAAACCTTCTATCCTAACCTGCTAGACTATAGGGGATTACAATGGTTTTGCTTAAAATCTAAATACAAAACATATTATTTGCTAATATATTTAATTAATAAAAAATAATTCCCCCACCGGGACTTGAACCCGGGTCTGAAGGGTGAAAACCTTCTATCCTAACCTGCTAGACTATAGGGGATTACAATGGTTTTGCTTAAAATCTTCAAGTAGATTGTATTTTACCAAATCAAAAAATCATGCAAAATTTTTCATTTTTAAATTCTTAAAGCATTATAAATTTTAATGCCCTTATTCAAATACAATTAAAATACTAACATTTTTCAAAAACAAAAAAATTAAATTTTAAAATATCATATTTTAATCTATTATCTCAGATAATCAAATTCACTACAGGATAATTAATTTAATATTAGCTATAAAATTAATAAATGTTAAATTTAAGATATGATTGATAGATGTTACATTATAATAAGATTATTAAAAATTATATTCACTATAAGGGTAATTAATAATATATTTATCATAAGTACAATTAACTAAAAGAGTATTAAACTTAATATTTTCTCTATGATTAATAAATATTATATTTATGATATCAAGAATAAAGATTTTTTTTAATAATCAAAGTAATCGATAATAATAAAAAAATATGAGAATAATCATAAGATCAATTAGCTATTAGAGCAATTAATATTTAATAAAAAATATGATTTATAAATGTCATTTCAACAAAAAGAATAGTAAATATTTAATTACAAGAGTAATAAATATTATAATAATTATAATAAATACATTATAAATTATAACAGTAATTAATAATATATTTTATCGTTAAGAACAATTAATTATAAAATTAGTTAAAGAGTAATCAATAAATATTATATTTACCTTATGATTAGTGAATACACAATTTATGATATAATTAATAAAGATTTTTTAAATATCAAAGTATTGAATAATAAATTTTTTTATGAGTAATAAATATAGAAAAAATTAATCATAATATAAACTAGCTAAAGTAATATATGTTATATAAACAATTTGATTAATAAATTTTATTTTAACAAAATTAGATATAAATAAAATTTTAATCATTAAACTAATAGAAATTATAAGAGTATTAAAAATAAATTATTTATGATAAATAGCTACTATGTTGGTTATAAGAATAATAAGTAATATTTTAGAATGTTATATTTACTACAAGTATATTTAGGAAATGAGTGCTATAATTTTTTAAATGATATATTTAGGTTGTATAAATAATTAATTTGTTACAGTAATAATTAATTTTAAAAATAGATTTGTTTTTTTTGTTTCAGTTTTTGTATTTAAATTGAGTGATTTTTATGTATTTGAGAAATTGTTCTTTAGTGTTTTAATTCATACCTTCACAAAATTATTTATTTTATTACTTGGTTTGAATGCTTGTATTTGTGTTTGGAGTATTTATGCTACGGACTGGTTCTATGAAATTGTATTACTCTAAATTTTATTAACTTTCTATTTGATTGTTTGAAACTGAGTATTGGGTGTTTTTAGCAATTTTATTAGCAGCTTCATTATCATTTTGGTAGTAAAACTAGATTTATTACCTATTTTTATTTTATGACTCTGATTTCAAAAAACTAAAAGTCTCATTTTCTAATTCCCATTTCATCAGTTTATCATCTTCTTAGTTAGATAAGCTATACTCGTGAGATTCATTTGAAACATAAGTTAAAGAAAGTTAATTATTACTTTTTTAAACTTAATTATCAGTTGCTTTAGATGAATTATTCATGTTTTTATGAGTGTAAGATTTGTTTGTTTTTTCTTATAAATTTAAAATTTGATTAATTTATTAATTAATAAAAAAATTTTTACTTTGCTATCTAAAATTCTTGGTCATTGGGCTTTGGCGAGAGGAGCTGTTTTTTGATATTTTAACATTTTGCTCTTAACTCAAAGTTGTTAATTTAGACTTGCTATTCACCTCTCTGACAATTTTGAAGTTTTTTATGACTTATTCAATTTTATCTTTGGTGCTACTTCCTATATTTTCTAAATCATAAATAGCTGCCACGTCTAAAAGCTAAAAAAAATGATTGATTTCAAAATTTTTTAATTTTTATATTTACTTCTTGAAGGTCAGGTCTTGGAGTGGTTGTTTCTTTAATTGAACCCAATTAGCTTTCAAGATTTTAAACTTTTTTTTCTAGTTCTGTTTTCTGAAGTTAAATAATTTACATTTTATTTTCTGATAAGCTAATTTTTTCTTAAAGCTATTTAATTTCTATCACACACTCTTTATATTAATCATATATTTTATTATAATTTTCTTTGAGCTCGTCATAGTCCTTTAATTAGCCTTAGTATTTCTAAATGATTAATTAAAAATTAAATATTTAATTGTAATTAAAAACATATCAAACTTAAAAACTCACATTTTCAATTGACTGATATGCGATCGAATCTTTTTGTTCTAATCCTTTGCTAAGCTTTTCTTCAATCAAAGTGTCATATTTTATATGAAATTCAAGCATCTACTTCCTTAATTTCTCACTCTGATCTTATAAGTTACAGTTCTAGAATTCAAGTTGCTTAATCTATAATAAATTTATTTAAATTTTAAATGATCTTAAAAATTTTTAAACTCAATTAAATTGAACAACAAATAAATAATTGACTCTAAAATCAATATTTTAATATTTACTTATAGATTTATTAATAATTTAATTATTTACCTTTTCCCTAAGCTCTTATGTTTTTTTAGATATTTCATTATTTTTTTCTTACTGAAACACTTCAAATTTAATATTTTATTCTTAAATTTATGCAAATAGCTTTTTGTTTTCTTATTCAATTTTGTGCTTTTGTTGATCAATAACTTAAAAGTATTATTATCTAATATTCTCATTTTTTGTAATGTAATCCATCAAAATAATTACAATTTCTCTATATGTGAAGAATTACTAATTTAAATTAATCCCTAATTAATAATTAATATTTCGATTAGAAAAATTTTAATAAAGTATTTAATTTTTTTTAATTATAATCAAATGTAATTCTACCAAAAGGTTCTGAAGAAGAGGAAGGATAGATTTATTATTATTTTTATGTGTATTTTTCTATTTTATCAAGCAATTCATTGTCATTACAAAAAAGAAATAAATCCATTGTGTTGACTAATATTCTCCATTCATCCTCTTCATGAAGCAACTCTACACAAGTGGGGGAGTATTATTCAGCAAGGCTATTTTTAAAAATAAATTAATCAAAAATGTATCAGAATTGCTGTTGTAACTTTTGTAAGAAACATTAGATAAAAAAGTAAAGCCATAAAAATGATGTTATAACAACATTATAATGAGAAGATAAAATTCAGTGGTGTGTATTTAATTTTACAGCATTATTTAGTAATAATTCAGTATATTTTTTATTTGAGAGGCGATTATTTTTATATTTTACTTGACATGTAAGCAGACAAAAAAAATATAACCCTAATCAAAATTAAGATTAAAAAGTTAATAAATACTTTGTCATTAATTTGAGAATCTTTGTGCATTAAATGGCCTTTCTCATTGAAAGCTCTTTACTGATTTTCCATTCTTGTTTTAAGTTAGAAAGCTGCTTCCATAACCTGACCTAATTTTAGATTACAATTATTTTTCTCTAGTGTTTTTTCTATTCTAAATAATAATGTAAAGTAAAATAAAATAAAAAAATACATTTTGTAGCTTTTCAATATTTAGAGGCGATAAAAACTAGTTTTTAATAGACCCAATACTGTCATTTCTTCCTTTAGTTATTTAATGAATAGTATTAATCCTTCTACTTTTAACAATAGTTGTTTTATCATTTTAGCATATAGCTGAAAGAGCTATTTCTTTCTGCTGTTTTGTAGCTTCTGGAGACTCTGTGTGCATCCTGTTTATCTTTTCATACATAGAAGTATTATCTATTGATAATCTTGTAGCTATTTCAGCTTTGCGTGAGTGAGTAAATGTATATTCATTATTGTATTTCCTTAAGTTTTAATTTTGTCGAATCACTTAGTTTATTTGTTAGTTTCTATTTATAAAATGTTGACTCAATACAATTTTCAATTCATAAACGAGCTGATTTAGAATGTGAACAATACAAAATTGTTGTAAGATAACAAAGAAATTAAATCTAATTTGCAATAAAATATATTTTTATTACTATTTGTTGCTTTAAATATCTGGACTTATAAGAGGATCTTTGTATTAAAATTTAGAGAAATCAAAAGAGTAGTCATTTTTACTTGACTTAGAATCCAATCTTGGTAGTGGATCTAACATACTAAATGTATTTATAAAGTATATTCAATTTGTGAAATTAATTAAAAATATTAACTTCAAACAAAACAGCATCACAAATTGAATGAAGGTTATGCAAATCATTAAATTAAATTATCTAATTCAACGAATAAAATAAATAATGTATAAATAATTCATAAAAAACTATTACATCAAACAACATTTCAAATATATAAAAGCAATATAAAATAATTAGAAATACATTTTTGATAAATTTACTAATTTTGAACCCAAGTATAATTAACATTCCTTAATTCTAATAAAATTGTATGATTTTTTGCTGTGTTTATTTTTTTATGAAAATCATTAGTACTACTAAATGTCAATACTCCTAATAATTTATTTAATAAATTTATATACTAATCTGAATATAAAATATTATCAAGGTTTTAAAGTAATTTAATTTGATAAAAAGCTTTAAAACAAAAGGAAAAATTAACCCTACATATGAATTCTTTGTTTTATGTTTGATAAAAGACTAAATAAATGTTTTTAAATTTTTTAGATTTTCCTAATAAGATTTAAGGTAAAATTGTATTCCTCAAATTTATGAAATTTTTGTAATTCAATCTTAAAAAGATTAAATATAGAAATTTATCATTATTTTTTACTTATAAGAATTCATATTAAGATCATTTTAATTTAAATTTATTATTGAAGAAAATATTATGTTAAAAATGCTCATGTTATTCCACCCTATTTATTTAAAAATGAAGTAAGACATTATACTAGTCAAAATACTTATTCTAAAAATATTTTAAATAAATTCATATATATATTAATTAAATTTGAATTTTAGTCTTTAAAAGATTTAATAATAATTTTCTTTATTTATTATGTGTGATAAATTTTATTAGGTGATTTTAATTCAATTAATAATGTTTTTTATCATTTAAATAGATGTAATTTTCAAATATAAAACAAAAATAGTTAAGAAGATTTAAATCAAGTCTAAATTTATCTAATTATTCAATCTTAAAAACAAGATTATATGTATGGTAATTACAATATTTTTTTAACAAGTAATAAAATAATAAAAACAGATCTTTTATTGTTAAAACTTATGATAAAAATTAAAAAGATTTAAATACAAAAAGTCATCTACTATATCATAAAGAATGTAAATATAAGCTAAAATGTTTATATTTATATATTTAATTTGTATCAAAAATTTTAAATGAATTATTTAAGCTATTATTAAAATTAATTTTTTAAGGAAAATTTAAGAATTATGTCAAATAAACTCATTATATAATATCTAAACGGTAATCATAGCTTAGAAATAAATTTACTTTTTTAATTAAGTGCTACACTAAGATTTAAAATGGATAAATTATTCACATTAACTTTTCTTATTAGATATAAACTAATATTTTATATTTTAGAGCAAATATCAACTTTGTTAAAACATTTTCAGATTATTAAAAATATAATAATGAAAATGTTTTATTTTATATTTTGTGTGAAATTTAATTTTTGTTAATCTCTTTTTTATTTAAAAATGTTTTATTTTGCAAAAGATTTCTTTCATCTTAATTCTGAAATTTTTATTAAATTTGCAAAATTTATTTTCAAATGCAATTTTTTGTTTTGCTTTTATTTTAAGAAAAAATATTCAAATTATTTTTCAGAATTCAATAATTATCCTTAAAAAATTAATTAAATTTAATTTAAAAAAAAAATAGCGTGACAGGTCTCTAAGTAAATTTTCTTGTTTTTATGTTGTTTGTTTTTTGTTTTGTTTTGTTTTATTTTATTTTATTTTGTTTTTGTTTTTATTTTTGTTTTTTATTTTATTTTAATGTTGTTTATTATTTTTATTTTATTTTGTTTTTTATTTGTTTTTGTTTGTTTATTTATTTGTTTGTTTTTTTTTTTTTATTTTTTTTATTTTTTTTTTTAATGTATTTTTATTTTTTTATGTTATTTATTTTTAATTGGCAAGGACTTTAAAAAATAGGCAAGGCATTTTTTTATTTTGATATAGTACCTTCTTTGAGGTAATGGAAAATTGATAGGTATATAAAATAACATTTTTTTCGCAGTGTCGGAAGGGGATTTAAAAACTTAATGTTATTTTATATACTTTTTCAATTCCATGTTATTTGTTTTTAAGTATTAAAAATAGGCAACAATTTTGTTTTTATTTAACTTTGAGTAGTTTTTTAATTGATTTTTATTCTTTATAAATTTCTCTTGGTATTTTCGTTTATTTAATTATTTTTTTATTTTTATATGGCAGAGGACTTTAAAAATATTTATTGTTTTAAAATTAATTATGGCATTTTTAAGAAAATTGAATGGCATTTTATTTATTATGAAAATTGATGGCATTTTAAAAATAGTTTGTTAGTATTAAAAATTCTAAATTAAAATTATACAGCTTTAAAATAGCTTGTTGGTTAAATCTGATTGATTTTTCTTGTAAAAATTGCTCTTCTAAGTAGTTTTTGTGCTTATTTTAAAAATTGTAGTTGTTGTAAAATTGCTTATTGATGATGTAAAAATTATCTGTGGCTTATTTAGAAAATTGATGGCTTTAAAATGTTTTAGTGGCTTTTAAAAATTGTTATGTGGCTTTAAAAATAGCTTGGCATATAAAAATATTGAAAAATAATTAAAATTAGTAGGATGGATGTGAACTCGTCCTGGATTTAAAAACTTCATTTTTTAAAAAACTTGTATATCGAGAGAAATTTGGAAAGACAATTAAAAAACTAGTGATTTTTTTTCTTCAGAACTAAAAAAAATCATAAAAAAAAAGTTTGGGCTGAAAAGTGAGCGCTGGTTTCATTTAGACTCATTACTTTATTAATTAATTGGCCTGTAAGGTTAAAGTCGTGGATTGGATCGCAGTGTTTCACCGTGTATTAAAAACTTATTTTTATGAAGGCCAATTAAATAATGAGCTAAAATGTTTTGACATTGCTCTACTCCGTCCCAAATAAAGAATTCATCCCGATCAAGGCATAGTGGCGTCTTCTTCTAACTCATCAGTATCTATCTCTTTAGAATTAGCTCTAAGAATAGGACAGGCATTTTCTTGCTCATACTGAGTTAGGAATTTTAGCAAAGAGGAAGAGTAATAATTAAGAATTAGACATAAGACTTTAGAGGTATCGTCTTAGTCTATTTTATTCTCTTGCGCCATATACTCCTGGGATAGGACTACACTTTTTCCATAGAACCTAAGTAACGGGAGGGTTTCAAACGCATCTAGGAAACTTTCTTTAAAGAGCTATTCTTGACTACTAATTAATGATCATGTTTGTGAATAAAAAGGCATCTACCTTCAAATTCTACACTTTCACTCAATAGAGTACTTATTTTAACAGCTCTCAAGAATTCTCACATTGATGCTTATACTCAACTTCGCCGAACGCCGCTTCCCTGTAGCCCTTTAAGAGATTTCATTTGTTTCTTTTTCTTCTTCATTTTTCAGTAGATCTAGGTAGAAAGACTTGTCTGATATTAATTAAGAGAGAGAGAGAGGTATTTTCAATTTTTAGCGCTTGTTAATAAATAATATTAAAAAAAAAGAAAGCTAAATTCATAGCTACAAGGTGACATAAAATAATAGCTGATTTTATTTTTTTACATTTAATTTTTTGATTTTTTTCATTTAGAGATGATTTGAAGAGATTTTGATTTTGACTAGTGATTCGTTCTTTGTTTGCATTTTTTCTTTGAGGGAGTTTATTGTTTTTATTGACTTTTCTTTCTTTTGAGTCTATTTTCCTTTCTTTGCAAGCTCTGAGTTTTATTTGAGAAAGTATTAGTAGACTTGTTGAGAAGTCATCTTTTCTTTTAATTGCTTTCTAATTAATTCTTACGACTTTTAATCTAAAGAATAAAAGCGCTGGAATTGTGTTTAGAAAATTTAATTAAAATTAAAGAGTAGATCACGAGCATGAAGGTTTTTCTAAGCAGATATGTTAAAGCTAAATGATTGTCATATCTCTTATCAATTCTTTTTAAAGACAGAATTCATTTATCTGAAGTAAACAAATAAACTTGTCTTTCTTTCAATCAATATTTAGATTGAGCTCTATAGTCCTGGTATACAGAGTATTCTGCACTCTTTATCTTGATGATTCTAAGCTAAATGATTCGAATCAAATTCATATAATGAGTGAGAGTTACCTCTGCTTACTTCTCCTTGGCAAGTAAAGAAATGTCTATTAAAAAAACTCCAATTAAAGAAAAGCATCCATAACAAAGAAGAACATAGCAAAACAAAAGGTTTGTTAGCAAATTCATCAACTTAAACAAGTCGATCCTCTTCTAGCTCTCTCCAATAGAAAAAAAGGCGGCAAATTAGGGAAAATTAAAACATTTTCAGCTGAAAACTAAAACTTTAAATCCGCCAAAAATCCTAACTCAGGCAATTTCCAAAACAAAAGGAATCAACAAGAAAAAATGAAAAAAGAAATTTCAAAAAAAAATTCAAAGAAAATCTTACCAGATTTATCGAGGATCTTTTTAATGTTATTGACAAGATTTAAGATCATCATGATTTTTCTGAAATCTAGCTTTAGAACTGCTTTTTCTTGAGAAGTAGGAAATCACTTCTTAGTTAAGGCATTAGACGTTTAGTGTTAATTAGCTTACTACATGAATAAATATCCATTTCTTTGATTGAAGCTACTGGTTAACAAACTTAGCTCTCTCTTATTGTATTTCATAGATTTTATTTATATTTTCAAGCTCATTTTCTCGAAGCAAATGAAAAGAGAATCTGAGCATTTTTAATGAAAACATTAATTAAAATGATCTTTAAGCTAATGATAAGATCTTATCTATTACTCTACAATTTAAGCAGATTGAGCTTTATCTTTTCGTTTCTGACGCAGCAGAAGAGAATTACTTAGATTTTGTATGAGTTTAGGAATTTTAGTTTTTGAGAGTCCTTGAAAGTTAATTCATTTCATTTGAGCTTGTTATCTTCTTCATTATTAAAGCAAATGAGATTGATTCTTAAGCAAAATAACTGATAAAATAAACTACACCGCAAGCTATGAATTTTATCGGGACATGATCAACTACTAAATGCCTAATAAAAGTACCTCTTTGAACTGAAATCGGTTCGGCTGGGCTTACTTTTACAACAAACTCCATCATTTACTCTCTCCTTCAGTAGAGTCAAATCTCTTAATTTGCTAATCGTATTCATTTCACCTGGGAAAGCACAAAGATTTTCTCTTTCTGTTTGGTCTGACTCTTAATCCTCCCATCCAGTATGCCGCTTACTAACAACCAGGCTAATTGAATACTCTTAGCAAATTGCGAAAATAACCCATTTTCTCTGAAGAGTTCACTGAGTAAAGACTTTAAAGAATTTGTCCTTGTAAAAGTTCACATTTAAACAGCTTCAGTACTTTTATAGATGCATTTTTCGTCAATCTTTATCAGTCAAGTTGCTTAATCCTCTTTCATTTCATCAGCTCTAAAATCACTTAGTTTTTAGAAGAAAATAAATTTCTCAAACTTGTAAATCTTCTTTAAGAAACTCTCATTTTCCTTTTTCTCATACATTTTTTAAACCTTTTCTTTCAAATCTGTTTTGGCGCGCACTTGTATCTAAAGATATCGTTTATCATGTTCGCATTTATTTCAATCAGATAGAATCTTTATCCTGCTTCAGCTAGTAACACGATAATTGTTAAGCAAGATGAACAAATAACACATCTTCTACCAAATCTAAGATCATTCACAACTTCAGTTAGAAATTCCGTTCCGCAGCCAGTTGATTTTCTCATTCAGAATTTCAGATCATCATTCTCTTATCCATTAAGAATATCCTCTTTAAAAATCATTCCCCACAAAATTTGGTACATCCTGTTTTGTACTAAAGCTTTCTTTTTCTTTGTTGAAGGAGGAAAAACACTTAACTTGACTCCTTTAAAAGTTGCAAACTAAATCTTTCCCACCATTTGAACTATTATTTTTTTTTATTTAGTTTTACAAGGAGAAAAACGAAATTTAAAATCTCCTTTTGTTTCAAACTTAATGTGTAATTCAATCTTTGTGTTTATGTCTGTCCATGCCTTCTGTCTTGTCTTGTCAATATTTAGAGGCGTCGATCTGATGCTTTTAATTAGTTTATACTCCATATTGCCTATGAGCATCTAGATGAGTAACATAGATTGCCTTTTATAGAATATATGTTTTAGATGATTAAAAAGATAATTTGAAACTTTATCTAAAAAAATGGGAAGATGCAAAAACAAATATAATTTTATTTTCTCTCAAAATATTTTTTAGATAACCATTGAAAAGAAAAAAAATGTATTATTTACAATATAGAGTTTTTGGATCGCCCTCTACACCTCGTTGGACATATTATATTTCTAGCAAAAAGTAAAACCCCTCATCTTTGAAATATAATATGGAGGCATAGATTCTTATCCGAAAAAAAATAAAAAAAAGGAGAGATCTAAGATGTCTGAGTTGATTCTGTCTTGTATCTTTCATTGAGTTGTTTTGAGATTGTATGTGTATGTGATTTCTGTCCTCATTTTAGTGATCCTAAGCCACCAAATCGGGATGCAGGATCTCTCTTTTTATTTTTTTCATATTTTTTTATGACTTGAAAAAAAAAGAGAGTGAAAATAAAAAGTTTAATTAATAGATTATACAAGAAGAAAATATATTTCGTTTCTTTCTTTATTTTTTCTTATTTTTTTTCCCCCAATTTCTTCTCTTATCTAAGATAATAAAAAATAAATAGGAAAACATTAATTAATTATTCATCACAATTTTGTAAAATTAAATTCAAATTTGATACAAATCAGTTAGGCATTTAATTCCATCAACAAGCTTTGTTGTATAAAATATCTTTTTAATACATCTTCATATCTTTGTTCAATTTTAAATTTGAAATATTTCAATTATTTACAAAAAACTATTTATTATAATTAAAAAATATAAAATAAAATCTAATCTATTATAAAAATTTTTAATTTACTGAATTATTTTGTTTTGTTTAATTTATTGTTTAAAATTATTTTTTAATGATTTTTAATTTTTTTAAAAAACCTAAAAAATCAAATTTAAAAAGAATATATTTGTGAATTTAATTTAAAATGATTTTTTTTATAATAGTAATTTATGATAATTATTAATACAGATTGATCGATTAAAATAGTGTTGATTGATGTATAAAAATTTTAATTGAATTTTTTTATTTCATTTAAAGTGGATATTTAATTAAAACATTAACCTTATTCAATATAAATAAATTTAAATACCATCTATCATAAAAGATTGTTTATTCAAAGGATACAATAAATAAAATTAATTATTTAGTATCCATGTTATCTTGAATTTACATAAAAACTCAAAAAAAAGGAATTAATTAATTTTATTGAATAATTTATAGCTGTTTTAAATGATTATTGAGAATAGCACAAATATTTGTTTAAATTTTATAAGAAAAAATAAGTTGATTTATATTTTAAAAATATTAAATCTAGTTAGGTTTTAAATTGATTTTTTTTTGGATAATTTTGTAAAAGGAATTATTTTAAAAATGTAAATTGTTAATTAATATTTAAGTTTTTATTATATTATTAGCTAACTAAAGATTCATTCGTATAGAAAATTTTTGATTAGATTGAAGAATTAATTAAATAAAAATGTATAAGATTTGAAGACCACGAGCTAGCTGTATTATGTATATTGAGTGAGTGAAGAGTTTTCTTTAGTAATTTATTTATTTATTATCTAATATATTGCGGAGAATATAAGGCAAGGAGAAGAAAAAGAAAAGAAATAAAAAACTAATTAAAAATAAAATAAAAATAACACTTAGAAATTTAAAGAAAAAGGAAGTGAAAAAAAGCAGAAGAAAAATTAATTAAAAATAAATAAAAAGAAAGAAAAAAGGAAGAAGCATAAGCAAATAATCAAATAAATAAATAAACAAGCAAATAAACAAACAAACAAACATACAAAAACACACATCATCATCATCTACTTATTTAAGAATCAAAAGAAGAGTGATTACCAAATTACTTAGAAAAATATAATAATAATCAAAAAGGAATTACTATAAATACATATTAACAAAGTACAGTCAATCAAAAAAACAAATACACAATGAAGAAAGAACTGGGTTAGAGCCAAGCTAACCAGTTCCTCAACAAAAGCGGAAATTCCAATCAGCAATAGGGTTAAGGAAACGTTGCATCACCCAACCTTCCTTAATTCATATAGATTAAGAATTGGGTTGCTTAGCTCAATAACAAGAAGATTCTTAGAGCATAGAGGAACGACATTATGAATGTAATACATATATCAATCTATCTATCTATTTTCATTTATTTCAGTAAGCATCGACTTCGAGTTGTAGCTCTCATTGATTTTGTTCGCACTTGCTTTTATCATTCATTATTGCTACTCTTAATTTCTTTCATACCCTCTTCGTCTACTGAGGACTGAAGACTCTGAGTCTATCTTTCCATTTATCCTTCTTTTTAGGTTTTTGGAAGTAGAAAATACACTGACTTTAAATATAACTCAAAAAATATATTTATATATCTTAGCTACTATTCTTATCTTAATAGATATTACAAAGTCTTTTTCGGATCATAGTTTTCTCTTTAAAGATTAATCAATAAGTCAATTGATCAATCAATCAATCCCATTTCTCCTTTCTTAACTAATTTTTAAAACAAAGCAATAAAGCAAAAACAAATGTGAAAGCAACTAAGGCTATTAGGAAAGCGTGATTATAAATGATAAAGCATGCTATGATTAGATAGCAGCGAATAAAATCAGTTAGTTACTCCAGCAGTGGATGCTTGATGCAATATTATTCATAATAATTAATTTTATTTGTTTTGTAAATTCATAGATAGTACAACAACTAGGATCAGAAGGAAATTAGTATTTGTTAGAATGCCTTTTAGAAAGTTTGGATATGAACTCGCAGAATTCCTAAAATAAGGCAAATTTGCACACCACTGTCAAAGGCCAATTTTTAAGCCAACATATACATGATTTAATATTCAGCAATAGCTTCTCAAATTTTCTAGATTTCATGCCCAACGTCTTCATTAAAGTAGTTTGCGGACCTAATAGTTTTTCAAATTAAACCAATACAAAGCAGCTAAATTAAGTGGTAAATTATGCTTAAGAACTGAGCAAGTGCCTCAAAATGAATCCTGTTGATTAGCTTTTTATAGCCTTAAGTTTTGCATGTTGCAACAACGAAACAGTAGCATCAGAAGGTACAATTTTTCCCATCCATTTTCGAATTTGATATATCCTAAATTTTTTTGAAGCTCATTTTCGTTTTCTAGTGATTAATTAGCATGAGATAAAGTTTTCAAAAAAAAGAGAGAAAATATTTAAGAATCTTTATAAAAAAAACATGTAATAAGCAAGCAAACATCTGCCGTTTTCAGCAAGATAATAAGCATTTTATAAATCTAAATTATTTGAGTATAAAATGTATTTTTTCAAGCTAAAATTTAAAAATAAAAGGCATTTTAATTTATTTATTTAATGATCCTAAACTTTAAAAAAGATAGGAAAATATTAATTAATTGACTTAGTAAGCGCATTTTTTATTTAATTATTTTTTTATGATTATCATCATAATTGATTCATTTATTTAATAATTGAAATATATATTAAATGTTCGGGGGGGGATTAATTCCTTTCATAATTTATTTATCAAAACCTGTGCATTTTATTTCAATACTACCATTTTTTAAATGAGCATGAAAAAACACAAGCAATAAAGTCAATCAATCTAATAAATAAGCGAATAAACAAACAAAATATAACTAATTCATTTCAAATTTTTTTTACTTGTTCCTCATTCTTTTCATTTATTTTTAAGCTCTATCACTAATTATTTCAAGCAAATAAAATTCACATAAATCCCTTTTTATTTTTTATTAGAAATGTAGAAAGGTTTTTATTTTCATTTGGTATTTTTTTTTCCAGAGATTCTTTTAAAATAAATTCATCTTTTTTAAAAATAATGAAAATAGGATATTTAATTTTTATTTCACTTAGCATAAAATAATTAATTAATTAATTTATATTTTTTCACTATATAAAGGTGTTAAGCTTCTCAGAGAAAAAATTATTGATTTTGTTTAGTAGCAAAATACATCTGCTTTACCTCAAAATAACTTTCCTGTAGTTTTACTGCAATTTGTTTTGTAGAATCCAGAATTAAAGGTAATTCAAAAACTCAACATAATTTATTATATTCTATTTTAACCCTTTTAAGTTCTGCTAAAATAATTTACATTACTCTAAAATAAAAACTAAGAATTAAAATATTTGTATTTTAAAAATAGAATATGTCCCAAGAAATTCTTCAATTAAAGCAAATTCTTAATGATCCTAAAAACAAAGAAATTAAGCCATTAATTTATGGCAGAGATAGCTAAGATGATGATGGTAATAGCTAAGAAGGTGATGAAATTTAAGATCCTGATTTACATAAGGAAATCAACTATCCTAAGCCAGAAGAGTTAAATCACATAATAGGACCAGCTGATATTCTTAGAGATTTAGGTCCAAGTGCACTTACTTCAATGGATAACTTAGTAAGAAGTTTGTAGTAATTTTAAAAATGGAGCAATTCTGATGTTTACCTTTGTCTAGAATTGATAGCATAAGACCCTATTTAATTAGGGGATGAATCAAATCAGCGTTTAGCTAGCACTATTCTCCAAGTTGAATCTAAAAACAGTAAAATTGCAAACAAAGAATTAAAAATTTTAATAATTTTTTATTAAATATTCAAGGTCAACAAGAATGGGGCAATTTCACTAATTAAGAGTAATCTGATAAAAATTAGTAAAGCGAATGGAATTCTGAATTATTTATTGAATTCCTCATGAAAAAGATATTCCCTCAAAACAATGAGCTAAATGTAATTAATTATTAATAAATATTTAAATAAAAATTTTTCAAAGAATGTGTATCAAATATAATTATTAAGTAGTAGCATCATAATTCACAAAAACAAAAAATAGTGAATATTTGAAAATTAGTTCAAACAACTACTTCTAAAAATTTTAATAGAAGAAAGCAATCTTAATAGTTTAAAAATTACCATTATATTTAAAAAAATAATTTGAATAAAAAATAAAAAAAAATATCATAAAGTAAAAATGAATCTAAAGCAAGCATAAAAATAGTAAAATTTAAAATAATTTTTAAATAAACTTTATTTAATTAAAGTAAATGCTAATACCTCAGCTTGCAATTATTTTTTGGATTTATAAATTCTTATCATGGAAACAAAATAATCAATAGAATAAATGCCTTTTTTAACAAAATTTCTTTGCATTTAAATTTTCTAGATAATTAAATATTTTTTATTTAAACTAGTGGGTTGCTGTATTGACTGAGATCGATAGACCTAATTTGAAAATCAAAGATGAAAAGTCTTTTAAATAATTCTTTGTCAATATGCAATTAATTCACAAAAAAGCTCCATTTTAGATGCCTGCATATTTGCTACTCAAGCCTTGGAAGAATATTAGAAGCCAAGCCTTATTCTTAAAGAATATGCTAGCTGTTGGGTCTTCTGAACTCGTAAGATGGAATGAAATTTAAAAAAATCCTATGAACTTAGAATTCAATCCATAGTATAAATATAACACACTACCTTCTCCTATGCAGTTCTGGGCCTGCTTAGATTTCCTCGATTTATTGTGCGAAATTAGTGAAGGTGATAACTATATGGCTATCCATGAACTATTTGAGGTTCCAATAGCAAAATATCCAGATATCTTGATAGTCGCTTTATCTTAATTGCATCCTAAGAAAGGTGCAAATTTGCTTGATGAAGTATTTAGTCAACTGTTTCCTAATTATTTATCTAATCACATAAATTCAGTAGCCATTTTAGAAGCAATATGGAAGAATAGAGAAGATTTGCTTATTTCTGCTATTAGTGAACTTTATAGAAAAGAAAACAAAAAAGAGAATACTTCTTTGAATTTATCTAGAGTTCTTGATATTTCACAATATCTCAAAGACTCTTTGATCGCTCTAACTAATAGTAACAACTACTCCTTCTCTGTATCACTTGGTATTTTAGCTGGAAAAAGAGAGTTCCTCCACTTTGATTAATGGCTTAATGAGCGTGTTAAGACTATTGGTGACCCTTTTGTAAATGCTCTCCTAGCATATATTGAAGACAATGTTATTATTCCTATCAAAGAAATAAACTAGAGATTAAACAATCCAAATAATTAATCTCAATAATAATATGAAGGTGTTTTAGAAAAGGCATAATTGACTATTGAGCTCCTCACTATTATTTTTGAATCTCTACTTTTGGAGTAACATCCTGAAAAGCTTACTAGCAAAAATCGTTTAAAGTTGTAAGAACAATACAAAGAAATCTTGCAATATTTCCCCTAATTAAGTGGAACTTAAGATTCACCAGGACAAGCTACTGAAAAAAAGGCCAATTATAATTTCCAAAGATTTTATATGAGAGAAATAACAATTGAAGAAATGATTGCAAACTTGAAATAGTTAATGAATTCCATCAACTCTGAAGATAGAGAAGTGTTCGCATGCATGATCACAAGTTTGATAGAAGAAGCTAAATATCACTAACAGTATCCCTTAGCCGAGCTTCTTTTAACTGGTTAACTCCAAGGAAGTATTATAAATGCATAGTAAATTATTTATTATTAGCTTACCTCATTCAATCATATTTAATTAATTTTTTATATTTTTGTTTATTTATGAAAATAATTTTTTAATTTATTTAATAGACTAGTCAACTCGAGACCATTAGGAATTATGCTTGATTAAATTTTAGAATCATCAAAAAAGACACAAAGATAAGTTGAGTAATCAGTAAAAGCAATAGAAGCAATGAAAGATCGTCTTCATGAATTCCCTAACTTTGTAAATAAACTCTTTGACCCATCTTGCCAACTTTCTGAACAATATCCTCAACTTCTTATAAATATTTATAATGTAGATAAATTTTATTTTTACTAAATTATTCATTTTATTTCTTTTTTGTAAAGATAATGAACGAGAAGAAGGTATAAATTAGTGTTACCAGTAAGCAAATCGAATAGCTTAAATAAAGAGTAGAATCCCTTAAAAATGAAGCAAATAAACCTGCTTAAAACTACTAGGTTACAGCATCAAACTAGACAGTAAACATATTTGATTGAGAATTTTCATTTTACTAAATGCTATTTTTTTAAATTTAATAGAAAAAGATCTTAAAGTATAAAGATTAAAAAGAAGAAGATAAAAACTCTGGTGATAATACCTCTTAACCACAATAAAATGAGCCATCATAAAATTAAGCTGCTGCTATAGCTCAATTCGAACAACCATCAGCACAACCACAAGCATAAAATTAATAATAGCAATAACAGTAACAATAATAGGAAGCAAATGCTTAAGCAAAATAATAATAAGAACAAGATGCTAAAGCAAAGAATGATTAGAACAATCAGCCTAGAAATTCAAGTGTTCAAAATGTTAGCTAATAGAATTTAGGTGAAGAAAAATAACCTTCTGATAACACTACACAAAATAAAGGTAAAACGAAAAAGGTACTTTAATTAGGATCTTCTGCATTCCCTTTGAATAATATAGCTCCAAGCTAACCTAAGACGGTATTCGAAAATCCTATTAATCAGTAAATCAGATTCTAAGATGCTTCAATAGGTATGTATGACCAGGGATTGTATAATAATAGCAACATTAGCAATAATAACAATAATCCTCCTGAAGAGATCGTTGTCAAAGCAAGACCTTACTAAGGAGGTGTTGGCTTTGTTTAAAGACCCATTTTTACTAATGGTGAGCAATAGATCTATGTTTCTAAATCTATTAATGAAATTTTAGAATATGAAAACTCAATTCCTATCGAGGAGTCAATAAAAATGAGAGTTAATTTTGCTTTGAATAACTTATCTGATTTAAACATAGATAAGCATTAAAATGACTTTAGAAATTATGCAGAGAATGAAAATTTTTAGAAATGGTTTGCTAGACATCTTGTCACTCAAAGAGCTACCTTGAAATCAGAAATTAATGTATTGCTTTACACTAAGCTCTGCGAAAGAATAGATAAGCCTAAACTCTTTACTTTTATTATTAAGGATTCTTTGCTACTTTTACACAAGCTTCTCTTATCAGAAACTAGCATTCATGCTTCTATTCGTATTACCACTCTTAAAAATCTTGCCCATTGGATAGGCATGTTTACATTGAATCGTAACAAACCTATTAATTCAAAATACTTGAATATTAAGGCTTTGATTATCAGCTCTTATCCTAACAAAATTGACGTTATTATTCCTATAGTTATCAATATTCTACTTTGCTGCAAAGAATCAAAGATCTTTAATCCTCAAACAAATCGTTGGGTTAAGCGTATTCTTTCACTCTTAGAAGAATTCAAAAATGTGGTTTAGAAGGAAACTGTTAAGCATCAAATTAATCAGTTATTCTCCAATTTGCAGATCGATGTAAATAGTTTAGAACCTTGTACATACTTTAGATATTACTTGCAAGAAAGTAAAAAGGAAGCAAAACCAACTCCATAACCTTCTACTATTGTTTCATTTTGCATTCGCGATAGACTAGTAATTACCGATGAAATTCGTAGCTTGTGCAACATTTAAAACTTTGATTTAAAATAAGCAGTTTTCCAATCTTTAGATGAAGCTATAATGGAGATTATACAACCAGTTATTTCTCGTAGCGTTACTATAGCTTTAGTCACTACTCGTGAATTGGTCCTAAAAGATCACTGCACTGATCCTGATGAGAATAACCTTATAAATGGTATCTCTAACATGGTTTAAAAACTATCTGGATGCCTTGCTTTAATCACCTGCAAAGATCCACTCAAATCAAGTTTCCAAAATCACTTAAAGGCCAATCTTGAGAAAGTCAGTGAATTAAATAGCAACGAAAAGGATACAATTATTGGAAAGGTAATCACTGATAACATAGATATTGGTTGTCAAGAAATCCGTCAAAGAGTTATGGATTAAGCTTTAAAGGAAATAAAATAGGATGAAGCCATTCTTGAAGCTATTGAAATGAGAAGAGCAGCAAAAGAAAAGCAATCAGCATTTGTTGATGAAAGATATTACAAATTCACTAAAAACCTTCCTCTTGCCTTATAACCTAAATTCTCAGGCTCTTCTGGTAAATAATTTGAAATATAAAATTCATATTAAATTAAAATTATTTATTTAAATAAAATAAATAGCATACTCTGAATTTGATAGAACTTCTTAAAATGAAAACTTAGTAAGCGAATACAACTAATAAATTCTTGACTAATTCAAAAAGAGTAATTTTCTTAATAAAAAAACTTGGACTAAATAAATTTTTTTTTTAATTATTTGTAGTTGTCAATAACTTTGGTTCAGAACAACCTGAAAATATAGTTCTTACTCCTATTGAAGGGTTCTTCAAGAAAATTATGTTCTCTGATAAGTTGTATAACGAGTTGATAGAATTAAATTTCTAATTGATGTACCAATGCGAAGGTGCCTCAAAGATAAGATTGTTTGTTGAAATTCTTGACAAACTGCGCGAGTAGCATAAAGGAAAAGACAAAATTGGCAAATTATTAAAAGTTAACTTAATGAACAATGCTCCTTTAGACAATCTGATCAAGACTACCCTTCATACAATTTTGAATAGTCTTTTTATTAAGAAAATAATAACTAATAAAGAATACTAAGAAGTAATTAATTAATTAATTCAAATTTTAATTCTATTCTTATCTTGTTTTTTAAAAATTATCCTGATTTTTTTAATAATATTTAAATTTACTAAAATAAAGATTATGTTGCTTCTCGTTTCTAGAAATCAAAGCAATGATATGATAATTTGCTTGGTATCTGCCTTGAGGGAGCTTATTTTCGAAAGAAAAGAATATACTCCTTAAGATTTTAATGACTCCATTATTGCTCTTAAGTTAACAATGTCAAGTAAATAAGACATTCCTCCTCATTACTCCTAATTCTTGTAAGACCTCAACAAGATTGCCTCAGAAAATTCAAATTAATAAAATAATATAATCACCTTTGAGCGTGCACTTGACGTTATTACCAACTTCTATGGCAATTTCGATAAGAAGTTATATGAAGAGATATAGGAAAAGGTTGAAAAATGGCTGTCTTTGTCAACTGAACCTCAAATGGAATAATACATCCAAGCCCTTGTCAACACTATTTTTGACAACCACGACGAAAATTCTTTAAAATTCTTTGTTTACTTTTTCGACATTTGCATCAACTACTCCTTAGAAAGCGCGTAATTATAGCTATTTTTATTCTTTAAAATTAAATTCTTATTTATTTAATTTTATTAACAGAAAGAAGAATTAAAGAATCAACTTACAAAATATTACCAGCATTGACTTTACATGTGTTGATTGTTTCACAAAACTGATTGAAATTATTCAAAAGACTTTTAAGATTGAATACAAGAAGCAATTACTTAATTAGATTTTTGATAGCATTTTCATCACATTAACCAAGTATCATGAAACTGACATGTATGAATTCAATCAACGTCCATTCTTCCGTATCTTCTTTAACCTGATTTATGACAATCAGAGACCTAAATACGATTTCTCTAAGAATGAAATTTCTGAAACTTACAGCATGTTGGCTAATATTTTCCATCAACTTTCCCCTGTTAAGTACCCAGGATTTGCTTTCTCATGGTTAGAGCTCATTTCAAATCACTATTTCATGCCTGTAATTATGGAAAAGGTATTTAATTTTACAAATAAATTAATTTAAATTAACATTTATTAAATTTATTTATTACAGGAAGAATTATGGGGATTATACAGTCAACTCATTATTGATTTAATCAAATTCTTTAAAGAAATTATGCAAGAAGAAAACCTTCAATTGGAATACATTAAGATTTTCTACAGAGGCACCATTCGTATTTTGCTTGTCTTACTTCATGACTGGCCTGACTTCTTAGCTAAATATTCCAATTCTTTATGCGATGAAATTCCTGAAAATTACATTTAAATTAGAAACATCATCCTCGCTGCTTTCCCTAAAACTATGAAGCCACCTGATCCGTTCTCAAACAAAAACGAACAAGTAAATTTATATTTGCTTTCATTTAAATAATTAATCATAATAAATTAATTTATAAATAGATCTTTGAAAACAACGACGACTTTAAGAATCCTCCAATTATGGACTACCCAGTTTACAATGAAAAAATCCAAGCAGACCTCATGAATGATCTTTAGAATTATCTTCGCACTAAGAGCGAAGATATTTTCAAGACTATTTGCTCTAAATTGACCCTTAAAGAAAAATCTCAATGTAACTAATTTTATTGAAAAACTTTCTTATTAAAACTAAATGTAATATAAATTAATAAAGTTGTAATCGACTAGAAGGCTGTTAATGTACTCATTTTGGCTATACCTTTGCATTTACATAAATAATCGGTCAGTTCAGGTAATAAGGAATTCAAAACTGTCCCTCTCAACAATGATCTATACAACTTCTTACTTGTAAATTATAAATTAAAATTTTTTAGAAACTTCTTAATAAATAAATAAATTACAAATAAAAATATAGAAATTGCTCAAAACAAGCCACTACGAAATGAGAGAAGTAATTCTTAACTTGATTATCAATCAAGTTAGATATCCTAACTTTATCACAAAGTTCTACATTAAATACATTCTGTTGACATTCTAAGAACAAAATATTAATGACATTCAAGAATAGACCATTCGTATTATTGTAGAGAGATTGTTCGTATAGAAACCTCACCCTTGGGGCATAATCTACACATTTATTGAGATAATTAAGTCTAATTCTAATTTCAGATCAAAGCCATTTGTCAGAGATGCTGAACTAAAATAAGTTTTCCGCTTCATCTACTAGGAGCCACCCAGATAAAGACCACCTCAATAACAGTAATAGCAACCATAACAACAATAAATTGGTCAGCACATACAACCTCAAGAGATGAACATTGATTAGCAAATGCATATTAATAGTATGTAGTACTAGATGATTCAATAGCAACAATAGTAACAACAATACTAGTAACAATAGCAATATCAATAGCAAATAGGAGGAGCTATAAGCCATCCTAACTACGTTAGTAGAAATAATTGATATAAAACAACAAATACTATTATATACATACTTATCTCTGATAAAATGGTTGACATATATCAATATTAATTAGACTTATAATATTTTTCGCAATTAATACACTCAAAATATCCAAATTCTCTCTATAATGAATGTCTCTTCTTCCAAAAAGCAATAACCTCTTGTTAATTCTAATGATATCTAATAAGGTCAATTAGTCTGTTAGATTTTCAAATAAAACTGTGATAGATTAGAAAATTTAACTCTTTTTCATGCAAAAAGTACAACTTATTTTTAGAATTGAATTTATTTACAGTAAAATGTAGGTGGTTTGTCTTCTTTGCTCATATTAGTGGGTGATTAATTATCAAAATGATTACACTTTTAATAAGTATTTTTCAAGAAAAATTGTTAAATATTTCTTCACTTATTGAAAGTTTGAGTTGTAATCTGAATTAAAGACAGAATATCCTTTAGAATAGTTTTTTAAAAGAACCATTAGACACTCACTAATTTTTTAAGTCTTCAAAGAGATTTATGAAACTATTAATAGAAGCAAAATTGCAACCAGCCAGAAAAAATAATAATAAACAAATATTTAAAATGATTAGATTTAATTTGGAAGACAATAAATTAGCAACAAAAATATCTCATTTTCTTACACTTATCATATAATCTATCCTTAATATGTTTAAAATTTGAAATGAAGATGAAGAATTAATTAATAAAAAATATCTCAAAACTCACAGTAATATAATGGACTAGATTAACGAATATAGAAAAGCAAGCAAGTAGTAATTCGTTAGTTATTTAATTACTCAAATCTCTATCATATTTTTCGAATATGACTACTAATTTCAATATTATTTTTGTTATTTGTTGCATTCTTCGATATTATTAAAATGAATGATCAATCATAATGAAATAAGATAAAATAGAAAAGAAGAATTTGCTAACATGAAAAAAATGCTTAAAATAACATAATAAATACAAATAAGAAAAGACATACACACATTTTTTCAAAATAATTTAGAAAAAAGATTTAACCAATCAACATCCATCAATTCATACCATTTCATTATCATAATAATTTTATCTTTCACCCATGCATCATAGATACTTACATAATTCACACACATGCACACCTAGAAAAAATAATAATAATCTTATCAAATAAAAAACAATCATATCAATATAATATGTAGATAGTTAGCATAATAGTTATAGTAATTCAGTGAACCTCTTTTTAAATCACTAATTAAAAATAATGAATCCATCAATTAATCTATAATTCTCTAAATCATACCAAACTTTATCATTGATAGCATGCATAGAAAGACCAAAACTAATAAAACAATAATAATATATCCTCATTTTAATAGTATTGAAAAATATAACAATAATAATATAATTTACTCTTCATACTTTATATATTTTTTTCAAATGTTTTGTCTGTATAATTTGCGAAAAAACTTTATCAAATTTTTCAACTCCTTTCAACAATCTTTTTTACTTCTTTATGCTAAAACCTTTGACATAAAATTTATATTTTTCCTTTTTATTTATACATTATAATTATACCGAAAAAGTAATTATAAAGCAACTTTAATAAAAATTAAAATTCCTATCTAAATATCCCATATATCTAAATTGAATTTTATATTTTTCACAATTTATCTATAATTTTTAAAAAACTTAATATATATTAAATTATTTTTATTTTTTTTAAATTAAGTAAAAAATTTATGCTTCTACTATTAATAAATTTATTTCTAATTTATCGTTTGTTTTAATTGAGAGAATTAAAATAAATTGTCCAATTTTAATCTGAAATTTTTAAATATTTTGTCAAAGCTTATATATTAGGATAAAAATAATGAAGATTAGAAAGAAAAATGAAGGTTTTTGAAATATTCATTTTTAATTTTCCAAGAATGAATGGTTGCTCTAATTTAAAGAATTAGTTAGTCTTAATAATTATTTAATATGAATTATTAAGCAAAACAAAATTTTCAATTCATAAAAAAAAAAACTAAACAATGTAAACGAATGGTATATTAATAATATTAACTTTTATTAAACCAAACTACCTTAAAATGTTCATCTACAAGATAATAAATAATTTTGTTATTTGATTAGATACAAACCAATACTTAATCAATTGAATATTTCTAAATTTAGATAAATCATATATTTTAGAGTAAACAAAATATTAAAATAGCTAATCAAAAAATTTTTATTTATTATTTATGTTGATATTATTTTTTGATAAGCTGAGATGGATAAAGAAGACTAAAATAATGAGTTACTTGATTAAGCGTAGACTAATAAAAGCTAAAGCACAAATCAGTAAATAATCTTTTAAAACTCCTCTAAATATAAATTGGACACATCTCTAATAGAAGCCAATAAAGAAAGGAGGTAGTTAAATATCTTTTAAAAGAAGATAATTAACAATCAAAATGTTTAAAAAAATTGTAATTAAATGAGAGATAGAAAATTCACACTCTCCCCTTCGAACGAAAATTATGCTAAACCTAAATAGAAAGACGAAAATTAATAAAATTAAAGTCTTTCAATGCAGGCGCGACCAGATCTTTAAGATTTACTGAGCCCTTTAAATTATTACTTTCATAAAAAGGAATTAACTAGCCCAGTTGGACATTATCTGAAGACTTTCTCACCTGAAAGTCCATCAAAAAAAAGCAAAAGCCCATTTAAAATAAGCAAAAGAGATTAAAAAAATTAATAAATATATGAGCGAATTTATTAGACACTTAAAAATTCGTAGTCTCTAAACAACAAAAAGTAAAATAAGAAGAATTTATTTTTAAATGGCTAAGGAAGTTAAATGGATTCCTTTTTAAATAATTAACCTATCAACTTTTCTGTAATTAATTCTTTTGATTTTGAATAATAAAAATTGTAAGTTTTAAGTACCAAATCTCAAATACAATAAAATACAAACAAGTAAAATTATCAATCAAAAAGTAAATACTAAACAAGAGCAGCTTCTTCTAACAATCAGTCTTCCTTTTAAGACTAATGTGAAAACTAATCTTAAAAATTCTGTACAGAAATCAGTTAAAGCTCACCAAAAAATTTATCTAATTCCGTTATTGGTTAGCAAGTTAATAAAGAAAACTTCTAAAATAGAAAAGTATTATCTGTTTTTAAACACAGATAAATTTACAACTAGCAATTAAATAAAAGAGACGAAATTTAATACAATAATGAAGATTTATCTGTTAAAGCAATCAGAACATATGAATCAGATATTCCAGAAAATCTTGTATTAAGTACAATTAATAGTGAAACTCGATAAGTGAAATTAAAAACAGAGGAGCCTAACAATATACTTTATAATAATAGATATCAAAAAGAACATATTCCATCTAGATTGGGTTCAAGATAAAATAAAATTTAATATGAAATAGATATTTAAAATTAAATAAAGAGTAAAAAGTAAGCTTAGTAGTAGCTTAAATTAGATATGAGCTTAATATAATTTGATCAACAATTCATATTCCTCTCAAATAATTAATCTGTAAAAGACAAATTTATAAAAGAAAACTAACAAAAAGCAAATGCAAACTCAAATTAAGAATAAAATATAAAAATTGGCAATCAGCTTTTGAGTTAAGAAGGAAGGAGAAGTATTATTTAAAATAAATAAAATATAAGACACTAAAACTCTATTTCTATAAACTTTATAGATGATAACAACTAAAATTACATTGAAAATAATTAAAAAAACACTAAGAACATATAAAATAGCTAACATGAGGATATCCAAATAGGAAAAATTTAGAAAGAAAAAATAGCCAAAAAGTATTTAAAAGATATTGTTGAGTAAAACGGATAAGGAAAGCCATAATGTGATATTTAGGATGATGAAATCTTGATTTAAAATATAATTAATAAGTATTCTTATAAAAAGGTTTACAATTAACAAAGACTGAGATAACATTCCTCTGAAAACTAAAAACATATTAACCCAAATATTTAAAATAGATTTTTAAATACTCGATAAAATGAAAATCCAGGCCCTGGCGAATACAACTTACCAGGGATGTCTGATAAATACAATTTATATAAAAAATCTAAAAATGAAAGACATCATTTGAATCATGACCCACTTCTTTAATTAACCCCATATAAAGAAAAAGACAAATAATTATTTGTAACTAACTATTTCAGTCCTAAGAATTTTAGTTCTATTGACAATACAATATAAATTTCACATAACCATGAAAATAATAGATTTAATCATAATTAAACTATCAGCTATAATTGAAAATTATTCTTAAAAGTGTTCTAAAATTTATTAAATTATATTTATGATAATTTTATAATTAATTTCTATTTGTAATTTTAAAAAGTATCCATGTAATATGTTAATAAATATTCCACACTTTAAAATATGAATTTTAATTCTTAAAATAATTAAACTC
The DNA here is from genome assembly GCA_000231845.2 of Tetrahymena malaccensis 436. Taxonomy (NCBI): domain Eukaryota; phylum Ciliophora; class Oligohymenophorea; order Hymenostomatida; family Tetrahymenidae; genus Tetrahymena; species Tetrahymena malaccensis. The sequence continues at coordinate 253,397 of JH720023.1, read as the reverse complement.
AATATAATAAAAGTAAAAGGCTTATATATATTTTTTAAATAAATATTAAAAAACTTAAATTTCAAAATAAGTAATAAATAAAAAAATTGATTCATTTATTTTTATGAAAAAGTATTTTATATTTACAATCATTTATTTTTTCATAAAAATCAATTGAAAAATTATATCTTAACAACATTTTAAAGTATTAATTGTAATTCTTAAGTTAACTAAACTCAATTAAACAAAAGAAAACAACTAAAATATGTTTTATTAATAAAAATATAAACAAATATAAATTTCAATATGAGTAAAGAATAAAAATTTAATTCTTTTATTTAAATTAAAAAAGGAATTTTGTAATTTATATAATTTATTTATATTCATAATAAATAGTAGAATTAAATAAATATTCCTAACTTTAAAATGTATGATAATTATTAAGATAATTAAACTAAAGTAATCAAAGAAAAGAACTTAAATTCTCAGTTCTATTAAATTAAATTTATTTCTTAAATTAAAAAGAATTTTAATATTTTAAATTATTATTTATATTCATTTATTTATGTATAAAATTTATATTTTACAAGAAAAACTTTTAATGTTTATGAAGGACTTATACAAGTTTTAGTTTCCCCTCTAGTTTATACAATTCAAAAATAAACAGAAAAATAATATATTTTTATTATCTAATTTTAGCTATGAAAAAATAGAAAAATTAAAAATATTTATTTATTAAGAGGAATTATTTTTCACATCTTTCATAATTTTATATTTAATTCAAACAAAAATTAGGCGACTATTAAAATATTTTTAAAATATTCTATAATAGTATACTCAATAAATGCAAAACAAATTATTTGTTATTTTAATTGCAAAACAAATTATGAAAGTAGTGATATACTATTATTTTTAAAGAGCTTGTTAAAATTAACTAATAAAATTTAAAACCAATTTTACATTAACATTTTAAGGTCTAATAAAAGAATTTTTTTTATTAATACTTAAAATTTTTTTTTATTTAATTTTGGCTTTGATTAATAAAATGAACATATTTGAGAAATCTAAAATTTATTATAAATTAACTTTTTATTAGTTGATATTTGTGGTACTCTAGGCAACTAAAAATACTTATATCTATTTATTATTTGACATTATCAAAAATTTTGGTTAAACTAAACAGGAAAGAGAATATTAAAGAAATTAAATTAATTCTAAATAGTTTTTGAGAAACAAAGTAAGATATTACTTTATTTAGATATGAGTGATACTGAAGAAAATTGCTAAGATGAAACATTGGATTTTTTAGCGAAATAACTTGAAGAAAATTATAAATTAAAAACAATTAATAAATTTGGAGGAAAAGGTGGTTTTGGGTTGGTTTTATTTGTTTAAGATGAACACGATGAATCTTAAAAATATGCTGTAAAAGCTTAATCAATAATTAATCCAACTACAGGAAATATAAATCAAGTATTATTAAAGCAATGCAAAGAAGAAGCAAGAGTAATGAAAGAATGTAGACATTAAAATATTATTGAAATATACGCTGATTTCGTGCTAGGTTTCTATCACTTTATTTAAATGAAATTATGTAAATAATCACTAAATGATTGGATAGTGCAAAATGGTAAAAATCCAATCTCTGATTAGGTTTTTTGTAAATTTGTTAAGTAGATGATTGAAGGGTTAGAATATTTACACAATAAAGACTATGTGCTAAGGGATGTCTCTGTCAGAAATATACTTTTGACTACAAACGAAGAAATAAAATTTTGTGATTTCGGCCTGGCTAGGAAATATGATAGTTCTTTAAGAAGCAAAGTTCTCTACACTTCACATTTGAATGGTGTCATTTACTATTTTCCACCTGAAATTCATTAAGCGATTTAAGAAAATAAACCTTAAATAAAATAAACTAAAGAAGGTGATATATGGGCTTTAGGTGTTTGCTTATCTCTACTGGGAGGTATTCCAATTAGCCACTTTTCAAACTCTTTTCATGAAGATTTTAAAATAATAGATGCTCCTAATTTAAGCAAAAATGCTAATTAACTTATAAAAAAAATTCTTATTAAAAATGCTAAATAAAGACCCTCTTTCAAAGAGATAAAAGAATATGTTTATAAAATATTTGAGCTACAGGAATTAGAAATCGAAGATAAATAAATTACATTGAATAACTAAGAAAAAACAATCAATTAATTTATTCCAAATGAAGAATATAAAGAAAATTAATTATTATCAGATGATTCATAAGAAACTGCTGCTGTCTTTGTAAATAAAGAGTTATTCTAAAAAAAGATTATAGACAGCTCTCTTGCTGAATAGAATTTATAATTAAATGAAGCTGATATAAATGTAGAATTCAACTTCTTAGAAGCTGAAAAGTTGCTATAATAATACAAAGAAAAATTAAGTTAACAACCAGAGAATATAGAAATCTTATTATTGTTTGGACATATTGAAATAAAGATGAATTGTAATTTTATATTTGGTTAAAACTACCTCAACAAAGTTATTTCTCTAAAAAAGAATAATTTAGACGCTTATTTGGGTATATGTGAAAGCTATCTGATATAAAAAAATTGTCTTAATTACTAATAGATAGAAGAATATATTAAATTATGTTATAGTCTCAACCCTTCTTATTGGAGATTGCTTTACATTCAGGCTTGGCTCTTGTATGAATAAGAAAACTATATTGAAAGTGAAAAAATTATTATTAAAGCTCTGCTTCAAATTCCTAACTCTTCTCTTTTGAATTCACTTCATGCTCTTATATTAATTTAAAAAGATTTTCAAAATAAAAATTCTTCAGAAGAAGAAATAAAAAAATCAATTGAGTTAAATCTACTTAATGATCCTATTGTTTTAAGTAGAGCAGGGTATTTTTATCAGCATTACATAAAACAACTGAACAAAGCTCAAGAATATTATATAAAAGCTCTCAGTTTATGCCCAAATGGTTTATCTTCACTTTCTAATCTTATTTTACTATTTAACGAGCTAAAGGAAAACACATAATTAAAATATTACAAAAAACAGTTAAAAAATCTTTATCAAGAAAACAGTTTTGCAAATCAGGTTTTAGGAAGGATAAAGAAAAAATAAGAATAAAAAATTAAATACTTTCAAAAATCAGTTGATTTAGATCCTTATATGATAAGTTCTTACTTTTATCTTTCTGAAGTGAGAAAGGTATAATAAAAATTTAGCGAAGTCGAAGAATTACAAAAGCTAATATTGGAAATAAATCCTAAATCAGCTTTCGCCTTAATAGAGCTAGCAAATATTTAGCTGCACAAAAATGATAGAAAGTCTGCTTAATAATACTTACAGCAAGCACAGCAATTGGAAAACAAGTAAGAATTCAATAGCTTATATCTAGATGGCATTAACTTTGAATTAGAAGGATATGATGAACTTGCTTTAAAATAGTATTATCAATCTATTAACAAAAATCCTATTTAAGAAAGGTCTTATTAAAGAATTATTCGTATTCTTCAATTCAGTAGAAACAAGAACTTTGACGAATTGATTGAAATATCTCGTAAAGCATTGATATATAATCCTACAAATGAGCTTTTTAAGTTGGTGTTGATTGAGGCTCATATAGAAAAATAATAATATGTCGAAGCTAAAAGAGAATTGATGGATTTACTTATCATTAATCCTAAAAGAAGAGAAGTATATGAAAAGCTTGCTTACTTAGAAAATATCTACTTTAAAAATAAAGACTAAGCAATCTTATATTATCTTAAAGAATTAGAAATCAACTAATCAGAAACATCTATGGTTCACTTGGTTAACATTTATTTAGAAATGAATCAATACTAAATTGCAGAGGAAAAACTGGCTAAATTTCTCTCTATATTTCCCAACAACAAAGAGTTAAGATATAATTAAGCTGTCTTACTAAAATAAAAGAATAACATTGATGAAGCAATAAAAATACTATTAGAACTTCTAAAAACCAATCAAGCAGACTTTAAAATCTACAATGAACTAGGATATATTTACTAAACTTACAAATAAGATTATAATGAAGCTATTAAATATTATAATATATCTCTATAAATAAACAATTAGGTCACTTCGGTTTACTATAATGTCGCTCTAATTTATTTCTATTTTAAGAATTATGATTATGCTGAAAAGCTGATGAAAGATTATGTTAAATGTTTTAGTAATGATTATAAAGGTTATTTTGAACTTGGTTAAATATATTACATTAAAAACGAATTACCTATAGCAGCATCTTACTTTTAAAGGACTATTTAAATGGAACCTAATCATGAGTAAGCATATTATTTGTAAAGCTAAATATAAATACGCGAAAATAAATTTGCTGATGCCATCGTTTCTCTTAAAAAAGTGAGAGAGCTCAACCTTAAACGGTAAGATGCTCTCTTAGACCTAGCAAATCTTTACTCAGGCGAAAATCCTTAGCTTTCATCTGAACTCTTTTTCTAATATTTATAATACGATCCACTTAATAGAGAAGCACTTAAATCTTACAATTCAATTACAAATGGAACATTTTTAAAAAACCTAGATTAATAAGTTGAATAAGTGTAAGATTAGCAAATAAAAATTACAATGTTAAAATAAATACTACTACTGTCTCCTAAGCCCTAATACAGGATACTCAAATTGCTTGCAGCCTAGCAAATTAATTTAGAATTGATTTAAGATGCTAACATAACAATAAATTAAATGTAATTAAATTTTCCTAGAGAGGGATATACTTATTTGCTATTAGCAGAAATATAAATTTAGCATCTTAAAAATTATAAATTAGCTATTGAATAACTCAACAAAGCAAAAGATTTATAAACTGAAAATTAAAGCCTTCTTTATTTATATTTTGGTTATTCTTATTGGTAATTAAAAGAAAATTAAAAAGCAATCAAGTTTCTAAAAAAGTCAACTAAGATTAGTGATTAATAGCCTCTTGCATATTATATTTTAGCATAAATTGAAATGAATGAAAATAAAGACTATATTTAGGCTATTTAATATTTATAGCAATGTTTAAAAAAGGAATTTAAACTTCCCAAAGTTTACTATGCTCTTGGAAAATCATATTAAAAATTAAATTATTTATATCAAGCTAAGGAGTCATACGAAATACTTCTATAATTAGATCCTAATTATATTGAAGCAGATAAATGTAGGGAATTTATCAGTTAAAATCCTAATCCAGAAAAATAAGAATTTAAAGAAAAATGCTCTATCTTCTGATCTAACCAAATTTAATATTCTTGATTACTTGAAACTTAAAAAAATTTTGAATTTTTAAACTGTTTTATAAATACACAATAAATCAATCAAAGTGAGTTTGCTCTTTATTTATTTTACCAATCTAAATATTGATAATCTAATTTATAAAAATAATTTATTACTTTTTTTATTTTAAACTATCGTTGATAATAAATATTTAACTAAAGCAGAAACAAAAAAGGAAAAACCTTTTTCTTATTTAAATTTTTTGCAAATTTTTAATTTTTTAAAAAAATCAAATGAAATAAAAATATGGTTTTAATCAATAAAAATGAATTTGTTAATTATTTATTTTACCAGCATAAATGGAAAATTTAATATTGATAAGTATAATATGTCATTTTTTTATTTATACAAACAAAAGTACTTTAATCCGTCACTTGTAGCAGATCTTTACATAAAACATTGTTAAGAAAGTAAAACTACTTTTTTATCACTATTATAATTTTTTAATATTTGAATCATAGTCATGTTAACTGATATTTTAAACTTTTTGTTTGATGAAAATGATTAAAAAAACTATCTCAATTGTTATTACTGATTATTTAAAAAAATTTCAGATAAAATATCTATCCTAATCTAATAAATTTATTCAAGCTATTTATTATTATCCTAAATGTTTTGCAAGAAGTTAAAAAAATTTTAATAAATTTCTTTCATATAATTAAAAGAGAAAATAAATCGAATTTATTTATTTTTAACAAATGCTGCTGAATAAAAAACTATTGATAAATTTATTTTAAATTATTAGTATTTTTTGCTTTATTTTTAAAGTAGAAACATGATAAATAAATTGCTCATCTTCATCACACAATATAAATTAACTACATACTTATAAAATATAAAAGAAAATCAAATATTTTCTGGTCATAGAGTATAAGTTCGAAAGAATTTCTAATCAAAATAATTAAATACTTAGTAAACAATTTTTATTATTTTCTTATAGATTCCTACAACTAGCCGCATCAATAAATATATTCAAATATTTCTATATGTTTTATATATCTTTAAAAGTCAATCATATTAAAATATATATTAATCATTTACAACCAAAACCTAAATTTAATTTTTAATTTAAGGATTTAATAAAAATCAGAAAACCCTACAAATTAACAAAAATATGCAAATACCTTTATTATTTATCTATCTTTCTATATATTTATTTGTTTTTTAGAAGGTTAATTTTTTAATAATTAATTAATTAATTGTTGATTGATACACAATTATACTTAATATTAATAAGCATCATAATAAATATATTCTATAATCTTTAATGATGAGTGACAATGGTTTTGTTGAGGAAGAGGAAGAAGATGAACTAGTTGAAACGCTAGAATTCTTATCGAAGTAATTAGAAGACCATTATTCTCTAAAAACGATAAATAAGTATGGGGGATAAGGAGGATTTGGGTTGGTTTTATTTGTTGAAGATATTCATGATTAGTCGTAAAAGTATGCAATTAAAGCTCAATCCATAATTAGCAAAACTACTGGGAATATAAATTAAAATTTGCTAAAATAATGCAGAGAAGAAGCACGAATTATGAGAGAGTGTAAACATGAAAATGTGGTTGAGATTTACTCTGATTTTGTCCTTGGATTTTATCACTTTATTTAGATGAGTCTTTGCTATTGCTCGCTCAACGATTGGATCATGATCAATGGATAAAAGAGTATATCAGATTAGATTTTTTGCAAGTTTGTTGAGTAGATGATTTAAGGATTAGAATATTTGCACAATAAAGATTATGTGCTTAGAGATGTTTCTGTAAGAAATATTCTTTTAACTGTAAATGGAGATATTAAATTTTGTGATTTTGGTTTAGCTAAAAAATACGATAATTCTCTTAGGAGTAAAGTTCTCTACACCTCACATTTAAATGGAGTTATTTATTATTTTCCACCTGAAATACACTAAGCAATTCAAGAAAACAAACCATAAATAAAATAAACAAAGGAGGGTGATATTTGGGCATTGGGTGTTTGTTTATCTCTTTTGGGAGGTGTTCCAATTAGCCACTTTTCAAATTCCTTTCATCAGGATTTTAAAATAATTAACGCTCCTAATTTAAGTGAAAAGGCTAATTAACTTATAAAAGAAATCCTTATCAAAGACCCTACCAACAGGCCATCGTTTAAATAGATAAGAGAGCATATTCATAAAATATTTTACTTTTTAGACATGGGAGCAATAAAAATTTTTAATGAAAAGATAAATAGTCGCGAAACAACAATAAGCTAAACAAATTCGAATATAGATTTTAAAGATACTTGTGTAACTACATCATAATCAGAGACAGCTGTAGTCTTTATTAATAATTAAAAAAAGATTTTTGAGCTTCCATCAAACATAGATGAATAAATTTAAAATGCAGAAGTTAGTGTAGAATTCAACTTTTTAGATGTTTAAAACTACTATCAAAAGTACAAATCAATATTAATTGAAGAACCAAACAATATAGAAATTCTACTTTTTCTTGGTCATGTTGAAATAAAACTGAATTGTAATTATGAATTGGGTTAAACTTACCTAGAAAAAGTCATTTCTTTGTAAAAAAATAAATTAGAAGCCTACTTAGGTATTTGTGAAAGCATCTTATTACAGAGGAAAGCATGCTTGTACAATTAAATTAGAGAATACATTTAAATATGTTTTAATTTTAATCCATCTTATTGGAAAATATTTTACATTTAATCTTGGCTACTTTATGAATGTGAAAATTATATACTCAGTGAAGAATGCCTTAAAAAGGCTTTAAATTAATACCCAAAATCATCCTTATTGAATTCCCTTCACTCTCTAGTTTTAGTTTAAATATCTGGGCAAAATATTCAATCTTCTATTGAAAAAGTCGAGAATTCAATATCTTAAAATTATCTTAACGATCCTTTGGTTTTAAGTAGAGCAGGTTTCTTTTATCAATATTATTTAAAAGAACTGAGTAAAGCAAGCACTTGCTATAAAAGAGCTCTTGAAATATGCCAAAACGATTTAATGTCTCTGTTTAACATAATAATTCTTTTACACCAATAAAAAGCAGCGTCTGATAAATTAGAGATTTATCTAAATAAAATAAATAGCTTTTATAAAGAGAATAGTATGGTCACTCAATTAAAAGGATGCATTGAAAAGAGTTTCTCAGAGAAAATAAAGTATTTAAACTAATCTATCGCACAGGACGAGTACTAAGTCAGCTCATACATTTACCTATCCCAAATTAAAAAATCACAAAATAAAATTGAAGAGCTAGAAGATATTTATAAGAAAATATTAGACATCAATCCAAATTAAATTAATTCATACATCGAATTAGGCTAGATTTATTTTCAAAAAAATGAAAAATTAAAAGCACAATCCTACTTTAAATAAGCTTAAGACTAAAGAAATATTTCTTTATATGATGATTTATATCTTAAGGGAATAAACTGTGAATTAAACGAGCAGTAGGAGCTTGCAATTAAATATTATAATTAATCAATAGAGTAAAATCCATATTAAGAAAGATCCTATTTGAGGATAATTAAAATTAAGTAAGATATTGCTATATGTGAAGCTTTAAGTATCAATATAAATGCTATACAAAATAACCCTCTGAGCGAAGATTTAAAATTGTCTTTAATTACCCTTTACCTTAAATAGAAGCGATACTTTGAAGCTAAATAGGTCATGTTGGATTTAATAAAGTTACAACCTTATAAGCCATAAATTTATGAACAATTAGGTATAATTGAATATCAATAATTCTTAAATAAAGAACAAGCTATTGAATACTTCAATAAAGAATTGGAACTTGGAATATCAGATTTATCACTAGGTTATTTAGCTCTCATATTTTAAGAAAAAGGTGAAAAAACAAAAGCAAAAGAATATTTAGAAAAAGCACTGGAACTTAATATAAATAATTTAGAAGCTAAATTAGTTTAAGCTTATTTGAAGAAGCAAGACAATTTAATAGAAGATGCTATTTAAATTGTAAATGAAATATTAGAAAGAGACCCATCACATTATAATGCCTGTGTTTTTTTAGGGAATATTTACCAATTTGACAAGAAAAATCCTAAAGAAGCCTTGAATTATTATTTGAGATCAATGGAAATAAGTAAATAAATAAATGAGATATACTATCACGTTTCACTCATTTATAAAAATGAAATTAACGATATTGATAAAGCACAATAATTGTTGAGCCAATACACAAGTATAAACTTATATAATTATGATGCAATAAGCTAACTTGTTAAAATATATTTGTTGAAAAATGAATTAATTAATGCAGAATCGTTACTTAGTTTATACATTATGCATAATCCCTAAAATGAGGATGCCCTACGTAAACTTAGTGACATTTAAATATAGTTAAATAAGGATACAAATGCTATAACCACTCTTGAAATGCTCCGAAATCTTAATCCAACTAGAAAAGATGTGCTTTTAGATTTAAGTAAATTGTATGAAAATAGCTAGCCTTAAATCTCTGCTAATACATATTACTAATACCTATAATAGGAACCTTTTAATAGTCAAATTCTAAAGAAAATAAACACTTTAACCCAAGGATCCTTTTTGATAAGATTGCAATAAGAAACTGAAAATGAAAGTGATGAAAATAAACTTCTGACTTTATTGCAGCAATAATATTTAATAAATAACAAAGGCCCATATAATTTATTGAAATAATTAGCTGATATTTAATTTAAATTGCAAATGTATAAAGAGGTTTTGTAAACTATTTAATCTATGATTAAATATTTTTAAAACAGAGGATATCCCTATTTACTTCTAGGAAAAATTGAGATATAATTAAATTAAAATTATACTAAATCGATTGAGTACTTTTAAAAAGCTGAAGATCTGTATGAAGAATCGTCTGAACTTTATTTAAAAAGAGGGTTTGCTCATATGTAGCTTTACGAAATGAAGGACGCTACTAAATACTTAAAAAAAGCTATAAAATCATCCCCTGTTTAACCTTTATCTTTTTTTTATTTGGCTTAAATCGAAACTTACGTGAACAGCAATTATAAAAAGGCAATTAAATATCTCTAAGAGTGTTTAAATCATGACTTTAAAGTTGCTAAAGTATATTATGAATTTGGATATATTTTTGAATAGCTGGATTATTTATATTAAGCAAAATAATCTTATTAATAAGTTTTGGAGCTGGATCCAAATTTCGAGAAAGAAAAGTATTGTAAAAATTTTATATAACAAAATCCCTAACCAGAAAACAAAGAATTTAAAGAACAGTGTTCAATATTTTGAATATAAATTAAAAATTATCATTTAACAACACAAAATAATTATTTTCAAAATAAAGTTAAAAAAAATATAATAAAAATTTATTGACATTTAAAATATTTATACCTATTTTATTAATTTAAATTGCATTTACTAAATATAATTAATTATCTTTTTAATTCCTAATTTATTTTAAATAATAAAAGTAAATTAATCTTTATATCAAAAATTATATTTTTTATCTATTTATTAATTTATTAATCTATAAAGTTATAAATTTATTATAAATTATCATGAATATTTATATTATAACATTAAACTCTAATCTTATTTAAATTATATGCTCAATTAAATTAAATTTGTTTGATTTTTAATTTGATATTTAATATCAGAAAATAAATAAATAAGTATAATATTTAATCATTCAAAATTTTTAACCTTCCTAATTCTTAAATACATTTTTGATAAAATAATAATATGTGAATAATTTATTAAATTAAATATTTTCTTCTTAAATTCATATGCTATTTAATTCAAGAGCATTATTTTAATGTTTAAATTTATAGTATTATGAAAATGAATAGGTGATATTTAAATTCTTCCACTTTACAAATTATTTAAGTAAAAATAGCAGAGACTACCAAATATATGATTAAAATAACTCAACAAAAAACAAGATTAGATGAAATTTTATTTTATATAATAATATTCTTTAACTGTTAAAATATTATATATGTGTAAGGTTTATTGATTATATGTTTGATTATTAGTGTTATCTTGAAAATAGTAGAAATTTAGTTTTTTTACTAAAAAGAAATGGTTTAGGATTTCTGAAGCATTATCTATTTATCTATCAAATTATCTCGTTATTATTAATTAAATATAAGATTAGCTAAAAATATATAAACTCAAAAGTTAATTAATTAAAAAATATAAAATTTTATACCTTTACAATCTATTAAACAAGCACAAGCAAATGTCATCAAAATAAGTCCAAAAAAAAGCTAACGCTATTCAAAGCAAAAAATCTTAAAAGATAGAAGAAAAGAAAAAAGAATAGCTCAAGAAACTTGCTGAAGAAGAAGAAGATGAAGTAGAATAAAGCAGTGATGAAGAGGAGGAACAAGAATCTTAGGAATAAAATGATGATTCATCTGAAAAATAATAGGACAAACAAGAAAGTAAAAATGAAGATAAAAGCGGAAAAGAATACTTAAAAGAAATATAAGTTGATGAAAATGAAGAAAAAGAAAATGAAACTGTGACTTTTGAAAGCTTAGGAGTAAGATTAAAAATCATTATTTGACAAAATTATAATTTTGCAATTAAAATCTTTAGGTTTGTGAAGAATTAGTAGAAGCTTGCAATAGATTAAAATACGTGAAACCTACTGCAATTTAAAGAGAATCTCTAGTTTATACATTAAAGCAAAGAGATATTATTGCCTTGGCTGAAACAGGTTCTGGTAAAACCTTGGCTTTTGCTTTACCTGTTATTTAGAGTTTGTTAGATGCTCCTCAGCCTTTCTATGCTTTAGTTCTTTCTCCTACAAGAGAATTGTGTATGTAAATTGCAGAACACTTTGAAGCTTTGGGAGTTGGTATAAGCTTAAAAACAACTGTTATTGTTGGTGGTCTTGACCCTATGGCTTAAGCTATTGCTCTCTCTAAAAAGCCTCACATCAGTAATTTGAATTTAATTTTAAAATGAAGGAAATACTAAATAATTAATTGCTATTTCATGAGAAGATTTAAGTGTACTTTATTAGTTTATACACTTACTTGAACTTGTAGCAATTATTATTGATATTTTTTTTGATAAACCAGTGAAATGAATAAAGTAATTAATTATGTAATATTTATCAATAGTTATTGGTACTCCTGGTAGAATACTTTATCACATGCAAAATACCAAGGGATTTAATTTCAAGTAGCTCAAATTCTTAGTTTTGGACGAAGCCGATAAGTTATTGAATATGGATTTCGAAAAGGATATCAATTAAATTTTGGATATCATTCCAAAGAAGCGTAACACATTCTTGTTTTCTGCAACAATGACTAATAAAGTTCATAAGCTTTAAAGAGCTTCACTCAAGGATCCTGTTAAAATTGAAGTTTCTTCAAAGTATTAATAGGTCTCTACTTTGGTTGCTTAATATGCTTTCATTCCTGCCAAACACAAAGACTGCTATCTTGTCTACTCTCTCAATGAATTTGCAGGAAACACCTCAATTATTTTTGTTCAAACATGTTTAAATGCTATTAAGTAAATAAATAAAATTTTATATCTTACATTTTATAATAAAAAATAAATAAAAATTAGATTAACATTAATGCTTAGAAACCTTGGATTCTCAGCAGTTACTATCCATGGTTAAATGAGTCAAGTCAAGCGTTTGGGTGCTATTAACAAATTTAAATCAGGTGAGAAAAAGATATTAGTTGCTACTGATGTTGCTTCTAGGTAAATAAATTGAAAATTTAATACTTAAGTATAACTTTTAATTAACTTTATTTTTTTTATACACTTACAGAGGTTTGGATATTCCAAGTGTTGATTTGGTTATAAATTATGATATTCCTACAAATGCTAAGGAATATGTCCACAGAGTAGGTAGAACTGCAAGAGCAGGTAGAGCTGGTAAGGCTATAAGTTTTGTTACTTAATATGATGTTGAAATGTATTTAAAGATTGAAGCTTTGCTTGGAAAAAAACTTGATCAATATAAATGCGAAGAATATTAAGTTTTAGTTTTCAATGAAAGAGTATAAGAAGCTTAAAGAATTGCTGCATAAGAAATCAAAGAAATTATGGAAAAAAAGAATAATCCCCTCCATGATGTTGATGATGAAGGTGAAAAATACAGCAAAAAAAATCAAAATAACAATAGAAAGAAAAGCTTAAATTCTAAGAATATGAAAAAAATGAAAATAGATATTTGATATTGTAGATTAATTAAAATTAAATAAATAAATAACTTTTTAAGAAACTAAAAATTGACTAAATAAATAAAACATCCAAATTAACATATGTAAAAAATTACTTCTTCTTAATTTATATATTTGTATTTCCTTTTCATAAATATTTTTTTCATTTATTTTTTCAGTCTTTTCTTTCAGATTTAGCTAAATTTATTGGTAAAATAGATATTAATATAATTTTTATTTTTTTATTTTCTTTAAAATAAATTGAAATTGTATCTAGAAGGTACTTCATAATAAAAAAAAAATTACTTAAGATTGAGATATATTATTTTAATTATCTTTTCCAGTTTTATATATTATGTAAAACAATCATATAAATTCATATTATTTTAATATAATAATCTAAAAATGCTTTAAAAAAATAGAATAAATGATTAAATGATTAAATAAATCATAAAATAATTAGAAATATTTACATCTCTTTTTATAAAAATTATTTACTTAATCAAAATAATAATTCAACTTAGAATTAAAGAATGTTTTTAATTCAATATTAATTCAGATAAAATTAGCTTTATGGAAATAATAGCAAATTTTAGTTTATGAAAAAAGGTAGTTATTACAAAAAATATATTTGAAAGAAATAAATAAATGATAGAGATTGATTATGTGTTTTATTTATAATTGCTTTTTGTTATGTTTTTGACAAAAGAAATAAAATATATTCGAATGGATGAAAAATAAAGTTAAGAGGAATGAATGAATTCTGATTGATGTTATTGGTTGAATTAGTTATATTTGTCAATGAAGAAAATGAAAACGAATGCAAAACGAATATAATAAGAACATAATTTACAAAATAAGATGGATAATTTCATTAAAGTGCGTTATATTTTTAAATGCGAAATTATTTAGGTTTACTAATCAATGATTGTATGAATGAAAGAGTGAAATATGAAAATTTATTGGTTGTTTGTTGATGTTGTATTTAAAGTATTTAAAACTTCATCAGTCAGTCTCCCAAATATTTAGCATAACTTAGTGATTATGCATTTATGTATGTGCTAGCTTGTTGATTTTTAGTTTGATGGTTTGTATGTGGTTTTTTCGTAGTTTAGATTGGTTCGTAATTATTTTATTCATAATAATTTTATTATAGTTATATATTAATTGAGTGTTTAATAATATTTTAAGTTTTAATTTTTATATGATGGATGAATGGATGGATAGTTGGATGATCGATCTAGCAATGCGAGGAAATAAGAGAGAAAGATAAATATAAGTATTGGTTAAATAGTAATAAGAAAGAAATTTAGTAGCAGTAGAAAACCAGTAGATAACAGCATATTTTATTAATTTTAAATATATATCTTTTTTTTTAAATTTCTTAACAATCCTTAATATTTTAAATAAATACGTAACTTGAAACTTATTCAGCTAGCTTGCAAGCTGACCAATTTATTATTCTACTATTTTATTTGATTTATTGTTGTTTTATTTGTTGATATTTCACTCTTTTCTTAATAAAATTAGATGATATTCTATGTCTTTCCACTACATTTAACTTCCTCTTAAATTCGTATTATATTCGATGCTATCTAATCCTTTTCAATTTTCTTCAGGCTTGGGGATGTTGTTGTTTTCTTCATTAACGTAGAAAACGGTCCAGTCGCTAGGTGTTTAATCATTGGGCTTTCCGTGCTTATCTAAGAGACCTTCCTTGATGAGGTTTTTCTTTCTTAAGGCTCTAGGACCCAAACCCCATCTCTTGGGATAGAGGTCTCTGTCCATAATAACTCTCTTGGTTTTGCAGACAATACCGTGATCGCAAGTAGCAAGTTCGGAGGTGGTCATTTAAGCAATGGCAACAGCGATAGCTTCACCCTTGGTGGTAATTAAAACAACTTCCTTACCGTTTTCAATGTTGTTGTCATAACGGAGGACACCAGGAAGCATGAGCTTGGCACCATAACAGATGGAGTTAACGGTAGAATCCTTAACGACGATACGAGGGAAGGAAGTAAGTAAAACTTCGAGAGGTAAAACAACACGTCTGAGATAAGATTCATCCTTGAAGTGTTGGTATCTCCAGATGGAGTCCTTGACGTCGTGCATGGTTACGAGATATTAGTTTTCGTCGAGGATACCAGAACGAACTCTTCTGAGTTCTTCCATATGACCACCAGTACCGAGTAAAAGACCTAAGTGGACACAGAGGGTTCTGACGTAAGTACCAGCTTCACAACTCATCCAGATGATACCCATCTTCTTTTCGGGATTGTATTCAATTAACTTAGATTCATAAATAGTTCTAACTCTCAATTCTCTCTTGACAGCAGAAATAAGAGGGGGCTTTTGGAAAAGAGGACCAGTCAATTGTTGGAGGGCCTTAGCGAGCTTTTATTCAGATTCAATATCGTTGTGGAGTCTAACAATACCAACGTATTCCTTACCAGCACTTTATTGAGCCTTAACCAATCTAGTAGCACGGTTCAAACAAACGATCAAACAACCAGTAACCTTAGGATCAAGGGTACCAGAGTGACCAGTCTTTTCCATCTTAGTGATATTTTCGAACAACTTCTTAACCCATGCGACAACTTCGTGAGAAGAGGGGTTAGAAGGCTTATCCAAATTCATAACACCATATTTTAAATGTTCTTCCATGGGTCTAGCGAGGGGGTTAGATCCGTTAGGAATGGGAGTGTAATGAGATGATCTGATGTTCATCTTATCGTAATTCTTTAATAATAAGGGCCATTAGCTAGCATCCAACTTAGCTCCTCCCTTGGAAGGTTTAATAAAATCTTAAGCGACGACTTGTTCTTCAACTTCAGCAACAACTTCGCTTGATTGCTTTCTTTGCTTCTTCTTATCTTTACCCATTATATCTTAATAATATGTTAACTTCTATCTATTTTTGTATATATATTTTTATTATTTTTATTTTCTTTTCGCTACTATTGAGCCTATAATGTTCTTCAAATCTTTTTATACTTTTTTTTGGTCCTTATTTCTTAATACCTAACTTAATTTGACTTTATCTTCTTTCTCTTTAATTTTGTTTTTATTTAATATTTTTTATCCTGTTCATATATTTGCTTAATAAGTGATTGAGTGATTGACCCATTCTATGCAATCAATCAATACATTTATAATTTTCATTTAATCTTATTCCTTTTCTTTAATCATTCATTCATTTCTTGATACTGCTGATTTTTGATATTGTCTGCAAAATCCATGATAAATGCAAGCATCCACTAATATTTTATTTCATTTGTCATTCATTTTTATTTATTTGATAATAATTATAATTATTACTAAATTTATAATCAAAAATGCTCTCATAATCTATGCATGCATTTTCGTTTTTGCTTCAAATGGATATCTTTCACAAAATCATAATAAACCGATTTGCATTTTAATCATTCCCAAACATTTTAAATTTATTTTGCTTAAAGCATCAAATATTTAAATTCTACCTTCTGATAACTACCTATTATTATTGTATTCCAAAATACACTATGAATTTTTTATTTGCTGAGAGACACGATTGCAATAAAAAGCCCAACCATTTAAAGGGGTACATTAATTCTACTTAAAAGCATTTAAATAAAAACAAATTCAGAATGAATATTTTATTAATTTGGATAAATTTTGGTAAAAATAACTTTAGATAATTTATTGCTATTTATTCCTTTTAGTTTTTATTTCTAAATTAAATAATTATTATAAAATTAATTTAATATTTATTTTAATTTTAAGCCTAATTTAATTAATAAAATATTTTAATTATTTGCGTTGTTAAATTTTTATTAATTATTTTGAGTTAAAATCTATTTAATATTTATTTATTAATTACTTAAATAAACAATTAATTAAAAAATCAATTAAAATATTTTTTTTTTAATTTAATTTGATGAGATTAAAATTATTTCTCTCTATTAAAAATATATTAAAAATTTATCTTGAAAAAACTAAATACTTATCTAATTTGCAAAAAAATTGATTACTAACGTAATTATCAGTAATTATTTATCATTTTGATCATTTAAATTTGAGATTGCAGATATTTTTATATTTGAAAAATAGAGATTTTGAATTTGCAAAAATTTTGTTAATTAGTTTATTTGTTAGTAGATTTGTGAAATTCATTAATATTTTTTACTTATTAAAATTCAATTAATTTAACTTTCAACTCTTTATTAATATTCACACATACATATTCACATAACTAATAAATCAATGGTATCAAGATCTTTCTGTATGGGTACTAAAAACTTGAGTAATTTTGATAACGAAGATGAAGAAGATGATCTTCTCAGTAAAAAAGATGTGGAAAGGCTTACAAATTTATGGAAAACCATGAAAGATGTAAATTTTAATTTAATTTATCGTTTGACTGATAATTTTTTAAAAAAATAGAGTAAAAAGCATCTTAACAATAGCAAAACCAACATAAATGCTAGCTTTTTGAATACTAATGCCCCTCATCATATGAATAACTCTTTTAATAATCACACTATGAAATAAAACGATGATTCTATGTGTGAGTAATTTGATAGCAATAACAACAATGATATATCTTTAAACATCTCTAAAATTCCTCATATACCCAAATAAACAGATGCAATTTTACTCCAAAAAGCTAAAGACTCAAATAAGCTTTTAATTAAAAAAGTTAAAGATTAGGAAGTTGAGTTGGAGTAGTGCCATTAAAAAATTGCAAAATTAGTCAACTAAAACTAAACACAAACCAAATAAATCAGCGAGCTATCACAAAAGCTTGAATAATATGCTATCAGTTAAAAAGAAGTAATTTAATGCTGATAATAATAATACTAAATATTAATTTTAAATTCAAATATAAAGATTTTGGAAAAATCTAGACTTAACACAAACATGATTGAGCAAAGTTTAGAAGATAAAGACAGGATTCTGGAGGATTTAAAAACTCAGCTTTAGGAATCGAAAGACTAAGTACAGAGAATGATAAACTCAAACAAAGAAATTATGAATGAAAATTCTAAATTAATAGAATAGTTAGAAGGTAAAACAGTTGAAAATGAAAGAATTAAGGATAGATTGCAGCAGGTAATCTTTATTTGGTTTTTTATAAGTGGAAAATAATTTTTTACCATTGTTTTGATTTCAGAAATATATTTGATTAAAAAAATGCTATGATTTAATTTACTAAAAATAGGTTGAGAAATATCTGGAGGAAATATATAATGAAAAATAAGCTAATGGAGTTACTTAGGTAGAAATGGATTATTTAAAATCAGATATTGAAAGATTATTAAAATTACTAAAGTCTACTTAAGAAGTAAATAATTTTTGTAATTTTAATTTGAAAAAAATAATTTCAAATTTAGTATAAGGAACTTTCGTTTATGGCAGAAGAAAGTATGTCAATCAGATATCTAAAGAATAATCCCAGCTTTTTGAAGAATTATAAATTAAGCAATTAGAATGCTTCATCTGTTGATTTAAAGTAAAGCACGATTAAGAGAAATTGTTGTGGTTGCTCTGCATAAGTTAAATAGTAGGAAGTAAATGAAAAATAGCTTTGGGTACCAAAAGATGCATTTTAATTTGCTTTCTAGATAAGCTAAAAATATAATAAAAGACTAACAGAAGAGATCATAGAAGAACTTCTATTTGGATTGAATCAAATATGGTCAAATAGAGAAAAAACTGCAGTTGATAAACTAAAGAGATAATACGAAACTGAAAATAAAGATCTGAAGAAGTAACTAAATAAAAATCTTACCTATGATGAGGTCTAAGCAAAAAAAAAGATTTAGAGATTAAAATCTGAGTTAAGTAAAACAAGGAAAGAAAATGACTTTAGCACTCTCAACACGACTCTTCCTTTGGCGTATATTTTTTTTGAATTATTAAATAAGAAGTATTTTTACATTTATGTATGAATAAGCCTTAAATAAACTTTAAATTTTATTTTTTGGATTTTAGAAAATTTTCAAATTGTTAATTTTATTATCAATTCAAAATAATTTAATTATTTGAAATATAAAAATTTAGACCTAGCAGAGGAAGCAGCTTAAATGGCAATTCTCATCAGTGTAAATAATAAGAAAAGATTATTTACTTTTAAGATGCAATTAGACTATTTTAGGAATACGAGTCTGAAATTAGAATTGGCAAAGAAGAATTATAAGAAGCTAAGAATAAAATAAGATAAATAGAAGAAGATGCTTCTTTGTATGATAAGGTCATTTATATGGAAGGTGCTCTTTGGATGATTGAAAAAATATTGGCTGATGTGAATAAAGTAAAGTAGTAGTCGTTTAATTAGTTAAATCAATATTAATTGGATTTAGACAAGCTTCTCTTGGTTTCCAACAATAACACTGAAGAAGAAGTAGATATTAATGCTGTTTTAAAATTAACAAAAAATTTAGTTTCTACTCTTTCTCACTTAAACTAATCATTGAATGAAAAATATCATAATTTGAAAGATTCAACTTAAAAGTAAATTGAAAAAAGTAGCAGGGCTTAACATAAATTGAAAAAATAAAGAAAAGCAGATAATAATCCACAATAATATAATTAAGAGAACATTAATAGTATGAACAGTTTAAATAAAAATGTATAAAGTTAATTTGATGATGATTATGAAAAAGAATAACATATAAATTCAGCAGCTATATCACCTATAAGCATAAACAATTACAAGTAATATCACTCTTATAACGCTGAGTCTAATACTACTACACAGAGAGTTGTTGCATAAAATCTAATTCCTTAAGTTTACAACTCGAATAGTGTTTATTCATCCAACCATAATATAAACAATTATTTATCAGAACACAATTAAAATACTCAAATGAATAATAAAAGTTCTAATAATATGGACTCTTCCTCTCACAGATAAAATAATCATTATTCAACAACTAGTACACCGATACAGCAATATTATTCTAGCCATTCTGGATAATATAACTCAAGATAAAAAGATATATTTGAAGATTCCATAAGTAATTATTTTAACTATCTTCATTTTTATTTAATTTGTTTTGAATGCAAATGTTTTTTCGAAAAAATTTTAAATAAAAATTATTTTTTAACTAATAGATTAAAGACCCATATAAGAAAAATTAAATAGAAACTTAATAGAATAGTGAAGAAAAATAATTAAAAGTATTGTAAAAGAGTATATGATTTAAGTAATATTTGTAATTTTATTTTTAATATTTTACAGGTGTATTAAAATTTAAATATTCTTGTTTTTAGTCATCTTTTAATTCTGCATGTAAAAAATCTTAAAATTAAAAAAATAAATCAATAAATAATTTTATTTAATTTAATTTGAATTATTGGGGCTTTATTTATTTTTTGAGATAAAAAAGTCATAGAAACTAAATATATATATATAAATATTTTTCTATTTAATCTAGCTATAATATACCTTAATTAAATAAAAAAATAGAAAATCAATCATCTTTTCAAAAACTTTTGATATAATAAATTTTTTAAGATTAAAATAAATGAAGTGGGAGCGTTATTGAGGTTTTTAAATGAAGGTAAGTAGTATTTAAAATTATTTATATAGTAATTTCTTAGAGATTATATGATATTATAAAGATATTTACAATTAAAAAGTATTTTTATTTAATAATTTAATTATTGTTTATAATTTGTATGGTTTAAAAACTATTTGATTGCTGTTATAATTTAGTTTTCTTATATTTTTAATTGAAAAGAGAGTGTTAAAAAAGAGATATTAGATATTAAAGGATATTTTAAATTATTTTTTCTTTTTCATAAATTTAGTACTGTCATATTTCCTATTCTTTTTGTTAGGAGATTAGCTGCTTACATTTTTTATTTTAAATTGTCATAAGAGAAATTAAATTATTTTCTTTTTGTAGAATCTTAGCTGTATCTGTTTGTGTAAAGATCATTATTTAACTTAATTATTTTTATAAAAAAATGAGAACTAGATATTAAAATATTAAATATTTATTACCTGCTGCTTCATGTTTTTAAGCCAATTTGTATGTTCCTCAAAAATTTAATCAAGTTGCTCTGCATCTGTATACAAAAAATTTTAATACTTGCTGTGTTTTCTTGAGTTCAGATTTATATTATTGTCTTCTTTAATAAATTATTTCTCTAACTAATACAACTATAGCTATTTATCCAGTTACTACTTATATTAAGTTTGATAGTTGCTTAGCTAAAAATTTGTAGTAAATTCTCCATAATTTTAAGAAAGATCAAATGTTCTTTATAATAGCTCCTCAATTGACATATTTCCCTTGCTATGATCTGCCACCTACTGATTTTCTCTTATCTTATTAAATATTTCATTTTTAAAATATTTTTAAATTTAAAATTAAACTAAATCATAAAATAGAAAGAAATTAACTTAATTGATCTTTAAATAGAAATAAATTAATTTCATTTCAAGAAATAATAAGATAAAATATTTCTTGATTGATTTAATTCATTTTATGAAATAAAAAGCAAAAAATTTTATACCTGCTTGTTGAGCTTAGGATAAACATATTAAACGACTGTCTTTTAATAATTATCGATTTTTTATGAAAGCTCTTCTTGTGTGAAATTTCCTGATTCAAGCAGATCTTCAACTTCAAATAGAGCTTCTTCTCTGTTTTGAAGGAATTTCTGGTTTTATCTTGTTATTTAAACATCCTAATTAAAAGCGTCTGTAAGTTGCTACAATTTATTCTTCATTACTCTAATTTTGTTTTGACTTTCTTAAGTTTAATTAGGATTAGATTCTATCAACTGAAATTATTGTTTCATTTTATTTTTCTCATATTATAAAAATTCATATGATTTTTTTATTATAATTTTATCAAATCGCAATTCTTCTTTTAGCTAGTCTATTTGTTACCATTCTTCATCTAAGAACTAAATTAAAGGATCTTCAGCATCTTATTACTATTGATCATCTTATAATTATTATTACTCATTTTCTTCATCATCAGCTTGGTTTTCTTTATCTTGGGATAGCTGGTTGTGTATTAAAATTTACTAATTGTGAGATTAACCATTACTACTTCTTCTATAACTTAAATCTTATCTTTGGAGTGGCATGTTATTTTGATAAAACTCTTCATTATCCTGCTCAAAGTTATCCTCTCTGTCATGAGGTGCTTTATTGATTTAGTTTCTTATATTTTCAGAGTCACCAATATACTTTTATCTTTATTGTTCTTGTGTAAAAGAGTCGTGAAAATCATCATCACTATCGTCATCTGGAAATATAACTCTGTTAGATTGAGGTGGATTATTTTAATCTTAATGAAACTAATTCTGCTAAGCATGATTATGTTCTAATCTCTCTTTATTATTCTAGTATGCTAATTACTACAGATTTTAGTGAAGATAAGTTGATATAGGCTCTTATTAATCTTAGTCACTAGTTATATACATATTTTTATGGTTTTTGTTATGATGATTTTATAAATTTTTAGTTTAATTAAATCCTTCCTCTTAATTTTTACTCATATTCATGTTCATTTGTAAATTATTTACTTATAAAGGCAAATCATATTTTTTATTTGAAGATTATTTATATTAACTGTTGGAGTTAAAAAAATTTTATGAATTTATTAAGCCTTTTTAAGCAGTATAAGAAATCATTTTCCCATAGCTATCAATTTATTCAGATTTTTTACCTGATAATTACATCAAAAAATCTACTCTATTTTCAGATTCCAATAAGTCTTAAATCATAAGCTGTTTGCTCATCTCATTTTAGATATTTTTTTACTGCTGTTTAACTAGTTTTAAATCTTACTTTTTTAAATTAACACTTTGTTGAAGTTCATCTAATACTTTTTATTGCTGAATATCTATATTACTACTATAATGACTATTAAATGACTAATTTAAAAACTTTTGATTTTCTTTCTCAAGTTCAGTTCTTAAATCATTAATTCTTTTTAGTCCTAATACTTCATAATTCTATTAAAAAATACAAATATTATTTTTAACTTCTATGAAATAAAATAAAAAAATTTATTTTCTCTAAAAAATATGCTCAAAAAGAAAATATTTTGCATTTAAAATTTTCAAAATTAATAAAATTCACTCCAAAAGATTTTAGAGAGAGTTTTGTTTGATTTAAAATAATTATTTTTTATTTTTTAAAACTAATTTATTTAAAATTAAACTAATTCTAAATTTTTAACATTCTCATCCCTTCTTAAAGATTGTTAAAATATCATTTAATCACACTAATAAAAATAGCTTTTACCTTTATTTTTGATTCATAGTTGTGCTTTATGTCTTAGAATTTAGTATCATAGCCTTAGATTAAATCATCAAGCTATTTTTAGAATAACTTTTAAGGCTCTTTTAATTTTTATTTGATTAAACTATCTATAAAATCTTGCTCTTCTCTTTTTATTTTTTCTTCTAAGAGAATTTATTGCTCTTATTGAAATTTTCTTAACTTATCAGAAATTTTGTTCATTTCTTCAGTTTTCTTAACATCGTATTTCCTTTAGTATAAATCTTTCAGCTATATTTTCTTTTAAAATATCTCTTTTTACACATCTTTTTCGTCTCTGTTGATAAGCTAATATGAAAGATTAAAATGAATTTATTTAAAAATAAAATTACTTTGTAAATCCTGTTTTCTTCCTCCTAAAGTTCTTTTATATAATTTTATTAAATTTGCTAATATTCTAATTAGATATCAGCATCAGCTTCTTCTAACTTTTTCAGATATTCATATTATAACTCTACTTCAATTTCTTAATATTTTTAATTTAATCTCTTTTTAGCAACTTCAATTTTATCTTTATTAGCTATTATGAGCTCTTCTCTTTTCTTCTGCTGTTTTTTTTACTCTTCTACCTTGTATTGATACTAATTTTATTTGTCTTCTTTATATTGGTCTATTTCATATTGATAATCTTCTTTTGCTCTTTTGTTAGTGGTTTCCACATTTTCATCATGCTGCTATTTAATTTGCTTAATCTATTTCTCCATTTCTACAATCAATTCATTATATTTCTCTTTCTTCACTTTTTCTTTAATTTAAGTGAGCTTTTTTTAAGCCTCGGCCTGTTTTTTGCTCTTTTCTTCTTGAAATTCTTCTCTTTTATTTTTCTGTTTTATTTAGTCCGTACCCTTCTTTTATTCATACTCTTCTTTTTTAGATTTATACTATTTTTCATATTCTTCAATTTGATTTTGATATTATTTTTTTAAATAATTTTCAAAGAAATGTAATTCTTCTTCTATTTAATCATCATTCATGGCATCCGATTATTCTGTGTACATAGGAGCCCTTTATTTATTTTCATTCAAGTTATTATTGCTTTCGCCTCCTAGACCTTCTACCCTGCTTTAATTCATTGAACTTCTCATAAAATTATTTTAATCATATTAATTTTCTTCAAAGGATTAATAGCTAGTTTCATTTTTTTAGAAAGAGTTACCTTTATTGATTTTGTTATTCGAGGCAATACCATTTCCACTTTATTCATCAAATATGAATACTTCATTAGAAGTTTAGTGGTTTTACATATTAGAAGAATATTATCCCTAAGCATAAATGCTTTTACTCAACATAATACTATCATTATTTTGAAAATGACTTTAATTAATACTATCATTTTTCATAACACTCTCATTTTTCTATGCCATTTACTTATTATTACTTCCAAAATTTTAAAGCTAAATTGAATTATTTTTACTACCACTAGCTAGCAAAGAGTTATTATTGTTTAACACACTACTTTGCAAATTATTGTTTTTACTTAACAACAAAGAATTATTATTTGAAGATGAAAGTATTCCTTTAGGTTTTAAAGCCCCTAGCTATGTAGGTGGATTAAGTTTCTGAGATGGTGCAATAAAGTTTGTTTTGTTAAACGTTTCCTGTTAATTTCTACTTTACATGTTATTTTACTGTTTCTTTTAAGAATTTTTTGTTTTTGCCTTAAAAAACTCATTTTTATAAAATTCATCACAAGGATGCACAAAAGTCATCTCGTTAGTTATTTAATTAACATAAAATATTTCTCCTTTTGAATTCCTCATAGCCCTCCAAGGCTTAGGCAGAGGTGCCTTTAATCCCTCTCTAGCGATATAAAAATAATCTCTATCAACCCTAGGATCCATCCCTAAGTATTCAGCATACTCAATAATTTCTTTATTAATATAAAATTAAGATTACTTCTAAGAATTATATTTCATTTTATATTGTAAATTTAATTAAAAATACCCTCTTCGCTAGGGTCATAATTAGAATCTATATCTTCTTCCAATGGAATTGTTCCCTCTTCATCCATATCGTCATATTCATCTTCATCGTTATCATTGCCATACTAATTGTAGTAAGTGGATTGCTGCGGTGCAGGATATTTTCCAAACATTTATACCTAGTGTCAGTAGCCTAAATTAAACACCCTCTTCGATTAACGCTTGTGAATTAGTTAAAGGATCTATATGTTTTTGTATCAACTGCACAGCTATTAAACAAAACTTAATTAAATGTATTCTATTCAATATTCAACACAATATTTAATAATGCTTAGATTAATTAATTAATTTTTTGATTTCAGAAAATAACATACAAATGCTTTCTAATCAGCTTTGATTTCAAAATTAAAAAGTATTAAAGATTCAATCTCTTTTCAAGCTATTTTTTTAACAATAATTAAATATCTATTTATCTATCTATCTATCTATCTATCTATCAATCAATTAATCAAATCATTTTTAATACTAATTTCTATCAAATTTTTTATCATTTCAATATTTTTAAAATCTTAAACTGTCCAAATTTTATATCAAAAACAAAGAATTATACTGTTAAAAAGTGTTTACTAAAGTTAAAACAGAGAAGCTCATTTTTATTCAATTAAGTTAATAAAATGTCTGAATTAGCATAAAGCGATTAAGCTAACTAAAATTAAAATTAAACTAATTCTACTAAAGTAGAAAAAGAATAAATTCAGTTGGATTAATAAAGAGAGGAGAAAGTAGGCGAATAAGAATAGCAAGATGAAGGAGAAGAAGAAGAAGGAGAAGATGAAGAATATGAAGATGATGAAGAAGAAGAATTTTAGATAGCAGATTTTTCAAAGGTAGAAAAAGCAGAAAAATTAATAAAACATATAATGAAGGATAAAGAACTTGAATATCGAGTAATATATTTATTTTTAGCAATTAAAATGTCATTTTAATTCATTATTAATAATAATGTAGTTTTTGCTTGAAATAAAATCTAAAAATTATGATGAAGCAGAGTTTATGGCAGCAAAGAGTATGCTAAATTATTTAACTATATTTATGGCTGTATTTATTTGTTATTAATAAAAATATTAGTTCTTGCTAAAGACCCTAATAATGAAACCTTCCTCCTATTTTGGGACATGCTTAGAAAGTATAAATAAGATTGTAATTAATAAATTATTCAATATTTATTTATTCTTTTCTATATTATAAAATTTACTGCTTAGTTCAATT
Source organism: Tetrahymena malaccensis 436 (assembly GCA_000231845.2). Taxonomy (NCBI): domain Eukaryota; phylum Ciliophora; class Oligohymenophorea; order Hymenostomatida; family Tetrahymenidae; genus Tetrahymena; species Tetrahymena malaccensis. Next base: position 226,487 of record JH720023.1, on the reverse strand, counting down.
TTGAATACTATACTTATAAGCAAATATATTTTACATATACAAATTAATATATTAATACATTATAATAATTATATAAATTCTTATTCATGTGAATAGTTTATCAGATGGATGAGGAAGAATAATAAGCTGAAGAAGAAGAGGAAGAAGCAGAAGAGGAAGAAGAAGAAGAGTGGGAAGAAGAAGTAGATGAATATGACTATAATGATGGAGAAGAATATGAAGATGAATATGAAGTAGAGGATGATGAAGATGGTTGGAAAACAGAAGATGAATATGACACAGATGAGTTAGAAGGTGAAGAGGAGGAAGAAGAGGATGAAGATGAAGAAGAGGAAGAAGAAAATAATGAAGAAGAAGAATATGAATAAGAAGGAAGTGAAGAGGAAGAAGAAGATTAAGAAAAGGATGAAGAAATTGAAAAAGAGTAAAAGGATTAAGTTGAAAATACAAATTTAGAATCTTAATAATTAAAAAAACCTGTTATTACTAAAAAGAAAGAAAGAAATGCTAAAACAGAATTGATTTAACCATTTGTTTAAAAATAAGAAATTTAAAGCTCAAACTTAAAATAAGATTCTAAAAGTATCTCAAATACATAAAAGTTAGGTTTAAAGTAATCAGATATTAAATCAACTAAGCAGTAAATAGTACTTACAAAGGAAGTCAAACCTCCTTTAAAGCCATTATCTGGTAAATAACCTGGAATAAAGTCTTAATCTATTTCTTCTGCATTTGATATAAAGTAAAAAGCCACTCAATTAATACCTACAACAGCTACCTTGATGAATAATGTGAAGAGGCCACCTTCTTCATCTTCTATTTAATCTTAAAATAACAACATCAATAATAGACCTCCTTCTTCTAGTTCTATAAAATCTGCCAATAATTATAATAGTAGCAATAGACCACCTTCTTCAAGCTCAATTTAATCTGCCAAAGAAACAACACATAAGAGAAATACTTCATAATCAGCAAGAGATAAAAAAATTCCTTCTCTCAGCGATATACAAAAATTACCTCCCATAAATAATAATCTACCAACTTTAGGTGAAAATAAAAAAAGTATTTCTTCAATATCATCTGGCTCTACATAAATAACTACACAAAAAAGAGCATCTTCGAGAGATTACAGAGCATCAAAATCTATTTCTTCAACAAATTATAAATGAAACAATGTATTACTAAATTAAAAGAATTGCCTCATAATTTTGAGACAAATATATTTAAACAAAAATAGTTTTATATATCTAATTTTATAAATAAATATTTTAGCTTAATAAATCTTCAAAGCAAGTTAAAATATTTACAATTTAAAAAAAAATAATTATTATTTTAGTTAAACTGTAATTAAATGTGTCATTCATTTATGTTTGCTAAATTAAGCAAATAAATTTTGGATTAAATTAAAAATATTAATAAAAATGAAATTTATAAAAATTTGTTTACATTTTTTTTTTTTTAAATAAAATCTATTGAAAAATTACAACATTTTATTAAAATTATTTTTCTTTATTTAAAGATAAAAATATGATGAAAGAAAAACATGCAGATTAAAAATAAATTTAATTTAAAAAAAATCAGATTAAAAATTAGGTAAAATAAATATATTTTTTTGGGTATTGTTTCATTTTTATATTAAAAAATATCATTTTCAAATATAAGTAAACTATTTTTACTTTAAATCCAGTGTTAAACTTGAGATATTATTCCAGTTTACTCAAGCAGAACATAAGCCTATTGTACGATTTCATCTTAATGAATTCCAAATAAAAAAAATGAATAATTAATTTGTTAATTAAAATAATAAATGAAGAAAAAAAATATAACATAAAATAAGAAATTAATAAATATAATTATTGTATTTATATTATTTCTATTTATATTATTTTTGATTTCAACAATTAAAAGTATTTGTTTATAATTTAATTAATTTTTTTATTTCCAATTTAACTTGAGATGGACTGTAAAATATTTTTATTAGTAGATGGCAAAGCTCTTTTATACCCTGTACGGTGGTTAATTATGGATTAGCGTCTATATCTCTTCATTTTTCTCTCAAAGTTGTTTAAACTGTATAATAGAACAATTAAAATTTCCCTCTCTTGCTGCTTTGATTAAATCAAGTAAAAAGTCTCCTCATTTTTATTTTTTATTTTTTAGAAATTTTTAAATGTATTTCTCTTAAACTAAATTCTTGTAGTATTTATATATAATCAATAAAAAGATATTAAAAATAGAAAATATACTAATTAAAAAGTTTTAGAAAAAGTTGGCAGAAACATTTTTAGAATTAAAGTAAAAAATTATATAATAATTTACAACTTTCTCTATTAAATAATAGCTAGTTATTATTTAAATAAAAAATATGAAAATGTTTTAAATAAAAGTTTTTTTTCTCTCTCAAAAATATACTAAAATAGAAATAAGCTAGGTATTATTTTATATTTTAATCATCAAATAATTTATTTAATATATATGTCTTTTCAGATAAATTGAAATCATATGTTTTTGTTTATTTGTTTGTAATAATCATAAATACTTATTTATTTTTTTAATCTAGAATAATCAAAATAAATATCAAGCGAAAAATTCAATCATATACTTTCAATTAATTAACCTAAATTTGTAATCTAAATATGAAAATTTCTAGAATTATAATTTTTATTCATTAAATCATTCTATGCTATTCATAATTACCTAACAATATTGGTCAATAATGGTTTTAAATCAATGTAAGCTAAATTATTTTATAGTTTATTAGAATAATTATATTATCATTAATAGGAGGATTAAAGTATTATTTACCAAGATTTAAATTAGAATTAGTGGGTATATAGCAATTTAAACTAAAATGGCATTATTTAATCGATTAAACTCAAAAATTTTGTTGGAAAATAATCTTAAAATGATCAATATATGATTGAAGTAACCATATTTTCATAAACTACTTCTGCGTTTAAAAATTAATTTCCTTTTAATACATTAAAAAATAAGAATAAAAGAAAGATAATTAAAATCATCGCTATCTATATATTTTTACTTCTCTTACAGGAAAATATCAAAAAATTGACTATGATCTTTTATTAACAACATAAAATAATTAAGAATTTGACTGCTAAAATGACATTTAATAATTTGGAAATGCTAATACAAGATATATAAAACGAGTAAAATTGATTAAATGTTCCATAAATATTTATTTAGCTTGAATTTACTATTTATTTTTAGGATTAAAGTTATGTTAAGTACTATCCTAGATAAATCAGCCAGATAAGTAAAACATTTTCTCCTCTTGATTAATTAACTGAAAATGTACAAAATTTAAACTAATATCCTGATTTCTTCTAATATATGCAGAATCCTATAACTTATATTTATTGGAAAGGTAAGAAGTATCAATAAAATAGTGATAAATGTTTGCTTGTTATTGATGTAATCTTAAAATAAGTGAATTAAAAGCAATTAACTTTTTTAGTATGAAAATAACATAGTTTTAACAACAGATAGCATATTAGCACAGTTTAATCTTGATAGTGATATAATCCAGTTTAAGAATTAGATAAAATTTAATAAATAAATATAAATGATGGCATTCACATAAATTTATTCTGTGAATATGGTAATTTTAAATATTTTATTTAATTGATAAAGCACTGTATGTTTATAATTAAAGAGTTTTTTTTATTAAATTTAACCTATTTGTTAAAATTAGAATTAGTAAAATGGATAAAATCAAAATTGTTTTAATTAATGCTTGCTTTAAATAAATAAAATAGGTTAGATTGTTTGGAATCTATGATGATTCGTTATAATTTTATGATTTAAACACTTTTAAATAAGTTGGTTATAGTAGTGATAGTGAACAAATTGGATAAATTTCTAATTTTAATGAAATGTTTTCATATAAAAATTTAATTATTGCCAAAACTGATGTGTATAAAATGACTTATGATCAAATAGGCAATTAAGTTACTCTAAAAAAAATATAGACCCTTAAACAATAATTTATCTTGTATTGCTAAGGAATTAATGATCCAGTATGGAAAACATGCTATGAATTAGTAAACTTTATAAAATGAATTAATTTTGAACAATTTATTTATGAAGGGTTAAACAAAAATTTTGTAAGTTGGGAGTTAAAACTAAATTCTTTCTATGGAAAGAATCGTATGTTAAGATGGATATTTTTTTGACTCAAAGTAATTTTCAATAGTTAAATTATATTTTATCTTATTCATTTAACATTTCTTTTAGTTTAAATTGCACACGATGCAAAGATGATGAAATAATGTAAAAGTAAATTTAAAATAACTAAAAACCATTTACATGGATTAAATATATTATCTTAACTAAAAGTGGTATATGTTCAAGTTGTCCACAAGGTTCAAAAAAACAGTAAAAATCTAATTAAAAAATTGATTAATTAGTACAATTTTTTTAATTTGTAAATAGAAATATAAACGATATTGTTTGTATTGCTGTAACTTCAAATTGTGATCAACCAACTGACTAAAAAAAATGTGAATGTCAAGATTATTATTACTAAAATTCTAGGTATTTTTCTATACTTTATAAAGCAATAATTTACAAAAAATATTAAAAGTTAAAGATGCATAAAATGTCAGCCTGGTGATTAGTTTAATATGTAATTTTCTTTTGATAAAAGCTGAATATTATTTTACTATTTTTTTTATCTAAAAGTTCTAAAGATTTATGTGAGTAATAATGTAATGATGGATCATACTTTGAGTAATTTATAAAAAACATTTTCATTAATTGCAATTATTAAAAATCTAAACGAGTTTTTTCAATAAATTACCTGAAATTAGTTGAATTTTTCTTTTTAAGTTTAAAAACATTAGGCTTTAATGTTATTGTTTTTTTTAAGTCACATTTATATAATCGAAAAAATAAAAAACCAACTTTTTTAGTGATTAAGTTAAAATATAAATGTTAATTTATGGTACTTTTATTTTATAATAGTGGTTAAGTATGTCAAAAATGTATATCAAACTGCAAAGTTTGTAAAAATTCTCTATCTTGTATTTAATGTGACTCAGCAGAGGGATATTTTTTGGACTTTAAGTAATATATTATTAATTCTCCTAAGGTTTAACCTAGTTATTTGATTAAATAAAAAGTTAAAAATGTGTCAATTGTGATTCTAATAAATACCAAATTTAGAATAATGAGTTATTAAATTTAATTATTTTTATTTAATTTTTAAATTTTTGAATTCTTTAATAGGAAAAATGGATGTGCTTGCATGAAAGGTTATTTCTATTTTAAAAATGATAAAAAATGATAATAATACAAGCTCTGCAAAATTATTTCTAATAGATATACAATATTAATTAATTATATATTTGTATATAAAAAAAATATTATATAAATATAGATTGTTGGTATTTTTTATAAATACGATGAGTATTTTTTAATATAATTTATTTTTTAATTTTAAATAAACATTTTTAGATTTGTAAAAATTTACCTCTTACACCCACCTAATTTCTTTAACTAAAGATAAGAATTTAAAGTATAATTCTTATTAATAATTGCAATAAAAATGATCTTTTAAGATTCAAGCGAATTCGTAAAGAATTTTCAAAAACAAAACATCCTTACTTGAAATAATAGGTAAGAATGTAATTGTTTTTTTAAGATAAAATACCATAAGAATTAACTAATAGTAAAAAACATGTGGAAAACGAAATAGCAAATATTATTAAAAGAAATAAAAAAAAGTGAAAAAAACTGGGCTTACTTTTTTCGTTTAGAAAAAATGTTATGTTAGTATTATTTATTAATTAAAACAAACTAAAAAAAAAGAAATTTAATCTATTTGTTGGTTTTTACTCTTTCTAAATTATAAACATAAATAAAAAGTAAAAAACTCAGCCATTTTGCTTTCAAATAATAATAAATCTTAATTTTTAATAAAGAAATGAACATTTTCAGATTTATTGTTTTAATCAACAAAAGCATTTTATGCTATGCAATATTGCTTAAAAATATTTTTAGATTATGGTTTTAAATTTCTGTTAATGATTGAAGTAACCATATCTTTATAAATTATTTCTTCATTTAAAAATCAATTTCCTTATAATAAGTTTTTAGATGAAAATATCATAAAAGCTAAATAAATAAAATCACCACAATCTCTATATATTTAATTACAACTTAGGAGAAGACGAAAAAATGGACTATGATCTTTTATTAAAAGCATAAAATAATTAAGAATTTGACTGTTAAAATGATATTTGTTAATATCAATAAATTTTTTAAATATATTAAGACTAAAACTGATCAAATTCTCTATAGAATATATTTTTGCCTTTAATTTTATTATCTATTTTAGGATTAGAATTATGTTTAGCATAAGTCAAGTATTAAGAAAATAAGTAAGATAATAAAATATTTTCTCCTAACCATGACTAATTTTATAAATATCCCAATATATTCTAATACGCACAAAGCTAAATGACTTACACTTATTAGAAAGGTGAAGGCATCAACAATTAATAATATGTAGTTTTTGTTATAATAATAAATAAATAAATGAAATTAAAATACTATAAAAAAAAGAAAGTTTTAAATAATAAGAATACATTAACACAGTTTAGTCTTGACAGTGATATAATCTATTTAAAGATTAAGTTAAAAAATCAAATTATGATTTAAACTAATTAGCTTTTATGATAAAATATTTTTGCATCATTAATAAAATTTTATAAATTGATATAAATTTAAATTTCTGCTTATTATTTAAAGGTAAAAAAAAATCTAAGCAATCCTTAAATATAAATATTTGATTTTTCTGATATTTTATATGTATTGTATACTTTTTTCTTTATAAATGCAAAATATTTAGCTTCTCTGCATAAAAATAATCTTTTGATAAACGAATATTTTAACTAGCTTTAAATATTTGAGTAAGATAAAAAATAAAAAAAACTATTTTAAATCATTTTATAATATAAACAAAAAACTTTCAATCTATTTTTTTAATTTATTTATTGAATTTTTAGAATAATTCTAGATATTTCAAGAATTAAATAGCATTAAAGTATTATAAAATTAGTTACATAAAGATTGTTTATATTATACAATCACTTTAAGGTTTATTTAAATTTATACTTCTTATATTTACTTGTTAGCCACATTGATTAAAAACTAAATCTAAGAATTTATTATATCAAAGTTACTAAAAATGGTTATAAAAAAAAATATATTTAATTATTTTAGATAGGTATGTAATTTTCTATTAATTTAATATTTTGAAATAAATATCTACCAATCAACAATTGAAATTCATATATGTATTTTGATTATTTTAATCAATAACTATAACAAAGATAGTTTTTTTTTTATAGAAAAAACAAAACCCACCTTTTTCTTTCCAATTTTCGCTTTTGATTTCTTTTGATTTACAATACTCAATTTAAATTTCTAATTATTTTTAAAAAAAGTTAAGTCTCTGAGTATTTTATCTATCAAAAATTAATTACATTCTTACATATAATTTTATGTATTAAAAAATTAACTACATTCTTACTTGTAATTTTATGTTTTCAATAATCAACTACACTCTTACTTATAATTTTATGTAAGGATATTTAATCTCTTGGCTTAGTTTAAAGTCAGAGTGTCAGTCAAACATTTAATTAATAAAAAGTAAAATACAAAATTTTTCTACTTTGAAATAGCTAAACACAAATCAGTAATTCAAAAATGAACATTTTCATATTTATAGCTTTAATGAATAAACTTATTTTATGCTATGCATCAAATCCAAAATTAATTTCGAATTTTTGGTTTTAAATCATTGTAAGATTAACCTTTTATTAGATTTAAAAAAAATAATTATATTAATTATAATCTTTGTAAGGAGGAACAAGGAGGCATTATTTACTAAGATTAAAGTTCTTCTCCTTTTAGTTGGGGTATTTAGCAAGCTAAATTAAAATGGTGAAAGTGTTATTTATATTAAGCTCAAAAATTTCGATGGAATAGACGATTATAATGACGAATACATGATTGAAGTAACCATATTTTCATAAGCTATTTCTACATTTAAAAATATCAAAATTCATTTATTTAACAAACCCATAAAAATATAATAAAAGTCAGACAATTAGAATCATCGCTATCTCTATATATTTTCTTTTAATAAAGGATAGTATCAAAAGATAGACTATGACCTTTTATTAAAAACATAAAATAATTAAGAATTTGACTGTAAAGACAATCGTATAGTTTATGCAGCTCCTAAAACAAGATATATAAAAATAGTAAAATTTATTAATTGATCTAAAAAGTATAATTTTAGATTTAATATACTAAATATTTTTAGGATTCAATTTATATCAAGTATGGGTAATCTTTGTCAAAGATTACAATAAATAAATAATTTTCTCCTTAAGATATGTTAGTTGAAAAAGTTTAAACTTTTAAGAGATATCCCAATTTTATTTAATATACAACATAAACTTCTTAAACTTATATGTATTGGAAAGGTAAAAAGTATGAACTATTAAGTTATTATGAATCTCTTGTTATTGATGTAATATTAAAATTAGTTTCATTCAAAATAATCAACTTTTTTTAGTATGAAAACAATATAGTTTTAACTGCCGATAAAATATTAGCACAGTTTAATCTTGATAGCAATACAATTTCGTTTAAAAATTATATACAATTAAACAATAGTATAAAATAAATAGCTTTCACTGATATATACACTGTCAATAATGTAATTTGAAATATTTGATCTCATTTATATACTCTAATATGTTTAAATTTACATTGTTTTTTTTATTTTATTGTCTTTTCTAAGTTATTCCAATATATTAAATATGATAAATAGAATTATTACAATAAATGAAATCGAATTCATTTTAATTAATGCTTATTTTAAATATATAAAAATAGGTTAGATTATTTGGAATCTTTGACAATCCCCTAAAATATTATGATTTAAATACATTCAAATAAATTAGTATAAGTAGTGATAGTGATAAAGTTTCTAATAATTCTTTTTATTAAATTAATTCATATAAAAATTATATTATTAGCATATAAGATGTGTATAAAATGACTTATGATTCTATAAGCAATTAAGTCACTATAAAAAAAATTAAAACTCGATAATAATAAACTTTTAGTTATTACGTTGGGAACAATGATTTCGCCATAAGAATATAGTTTAATTATGTAAATTTTAGCAAGAATTACTTATTTTTTAAGATCTATTTTTAAAGGGTTTAACACGTGTTTTGGTTATTGATGCTTATGTATGATTGGTTTCTTTGGAATAAATCATATGCTAGGATGGATAGTTTTTTGACTCAAAGTAATTTTTAATAGTTTAATTGTATTTTATTTTATTTATTTAAAATTTTCTAAAGTAATGATTGCATACAATGCAAAGATGATGAGATACAACAAAAGTAAATTTAAAATAATTCAAAACAAATATTTGATGTGTATTGAATTTATTATATTAAATTAAAGTGATAAATGTGTAAGATGTCCTCAAGGTTAAATAAAATCGTATATACTAAATTTTAATTTTTATTCAAATGTTTGATTTTATTTCATTCTTAAATTGAAAATATTAGCAATAATGTTTGCATACCTTTATGTGACCAACCAACTCTCTTAAAAACATGTGAATGTCAAAATTATAATTACTAAAATTCAACGTAAAAATAATTGAAGTATTTTTATAATTAATAATAAATAATTTTAACATAGTTAAAAATGCATTTAATGTTAGAATGGAGAACAATTTGATATGTAAGTGATTATTAGAATAGTTATTGTTATCTGCAATTTATTATTTTTAATCAATAAAGTACTAAAGATTCTTGTGCTAAACCTTCTTGTGGTGATAAATAATTTTTTGAGTAAAATTTTTATAAAATATCTTATTTGATTTAATTCTAATTTTATTCATAAAAAATTATAGAAAAAGAATATTTATTCATTTTCAAATTTTAACATTTTAGAATTTATTTAAAATTCCTTTTTATTAAATAATTTTATTTAAAGATTAAAAATTTCAATTTATTCGTTTATAAATAGCGGTTAAAATTGTTAACTATGCAAAGAATTTTAAGAAGGATGTGATAATTGCAGTAATAATTAATAATGTAATTTGTGTATCCAAGGATATTTTTTGGATAATTCAATCAAATAATGTTAAAAATGCATGGATAATTGTTAGCAGTGTACTCAAAAGGATTAATGTATTAAATGGGAAGTTTGCGAAATTGGCCAATATCTTGATTAAAAAGCATAAAAGTGTTAATTATGCCATCCTAATTGTAAAAGTTGTAATGGCCCATAAGAAAATAATTGTAGAGAATGCTATAATTCACTTTTTGTTAATGAGGAAGGAAAATGCTCAGAATGCGATATTGGATAATACAAAGAATAAAACTAATGTCTCAATTGTCACTGGACTTGTAAAGAATGTAATGGTCCAAATGATAATAATTGTCTTTCTTGCCAAACTTCATTCCAATTTTCTAGTGAAAATAAATGTTTAACAGAAAAATAAAAGGAAAATTATGATGAATAAAAAAAAGTGTGTTAGTATTCATGGTTCGAGTAAGCAGGTTAAGAGAGCCAATGCTAACAAAGTTTAGAATATGCTAAATTAAATAACCAGTTTTTTGATAAACTATCGCTTGTCAATTTGATTCTTGCTTTCTTAGTTTCTGTTTTTGCTCCTCTCTTTAGTCCTTTTGCATGGTTCTATATTTAATAGTAGTAACTAATTGGTAATTTTACTTTGTTAAAATCCATGAATATAATGTGGATAAACTAGTTGTAGCTTAAGATTTCATACGGCTACAATATTATCAATAATTTTTCTAACTTTTTATAAAAATCTGAAGATACATTTTTTGATTTTTCGCTTTTTAATGAATTTATCTTTAAGACTCCATCGCTGTATAAGTTTTTTATTGAAAACACCTTAGTTCATGCATCAATACTCATAATAATAATAATCATATTTGGTCTACTTATGATCCTAAAATCATATAGTGCTTTTGCAGAAAAATTACTTGGTTATATAAAATGGAATTTGTTTATCAATTTTTTTATGGTTTCATCAAATTTTCTAATCTTGTCTGCAATTATAGAATTCAAATAAGGAAAATTCAGCAACATACCAAGCTTAGTATTTTTCATTATTATTGGAGTATTTTACTTGATTTTCCTATTTAAATCTGTCAGATTTTTATTTTCTTATAACTACTATTTGAGATTTATTGATAAAAACACTTTTGTCTGCCTTAATAGCGGACTAGTGGACACTCAAAGATGGCCAAGACTATTTTGGTTACTTTTTGAAATAAGAAAAATTATTTCTTGTATTTCTCTTAATCTCTTATAAGATACTATTTATGGACCATGGGTTGTTTTAGGATTCTCTTTGATTTAGATAGTTTACCTAATAATTTGCAAGCCATTGATAGACAAAAAAGCTAATACTTTCATTTTAGTTATTGAATTTTTGTTTGCTTTTGTAGTCACATTCATATCATTACTTAATAATATCTGTATTGAATCAGGTTTTTCTAGCGAAACCGATAATATTTTTAAGGCTAAATGTAATTTTATTATTTTAGTTCATTAAAGTAATATTTTTTAATAAAATATATAGTAATAACTGGTGGTCTTTTAGCTAATTAAGTCTTTTGTTTAATTGCTTTAATTTATATATGTGCATATGCTTTGATTAAGATAGTTGTATAAAATTAGTATAACAGATAAAAATCTAATTAAGTAAATAGCTAACTCATGGTATAACAAAATTTTAATTTTGAAAGCTTAAATCAGATAGTTACAGCTTTAGAAGGTACAAGCTAAACTATTTCTTGGTAATAAAAAACTAAGAAAAAATGATTTTTATATTATAATAATATAATTATTTAATTATATGTTTTATTGAACTTATTTAAATATGTAATAAATTTTTTAATTAATTATTAATATCATATTAATTTTCTTTAAATAATTTTGAATTTTTATTATCTGAAATTACTGATTTTAAAAATAATTATTTTTCAGCTGAAAAACGTAATTTAAAGCTTACTAATTATTTTATAAGTCCCTTCTCTAAATATTAATTTTTATTTTTTTAGAGCATAGATTGAAACACTAAATTAAGTTAAGCTAAGTATAAATTAATTATTATTTTGATTAATTAGATTAATAAAGTTTTAGGCAAAAGTATTTTGATTTTTTTTCAATCATTTCTTTTTAAATATATTAAAAATATCTTATTTCAAGAAAAAAAGGCTTTACCTTACAGTTTATATTTTATTTAATGAGAATATTACTTTGATATTGGTTTTTTGTAATTATGTTTTTTAATCAAATTAATACCTTAAAGATTCATAATTGAGTAATATCATCAATTAAAAAAGTAAATTTGGAATCTTTAATAAATTTTTTAGCTAAAATCAAAAAATTAATAATAATAAATTTGTCTAAAAAGAATAATCAAAGTAAATAACAAGAAAACAACCCAATTTTTATAATTTCAAATAATTAACCTAAATTTGTAATTCAAATATGAAAATTTTCAAATACATGGTTATAATCCACAAAATCATTCTATGCTATGCATCTTTACCTATCAATATTAATCAATTCTGGTTTTAAATCAGTGTAAAATTAATATTTTATTAGATTTTTAAAAATAATTATATTATTTACAACCATTGTAAGGAGGATCAAGGGATTATTTACTAAGATTCAGATTAAAATTAGTGGATATTTAGCAAGTTAAATTAAAACGGCGACATTATTCTTTCGATTAAGCTCAAAAATTTTGTTGGAAAAAATCATTTAAATGATGAATATATGATCGAAGTAACCCTGTTTTCATAAACTATTTTTACATTTAAAAATACCAATACTCTTTTAATACTTACATATATTAAAAATAATAAAAGCCTGACAATTAGAATCATCGCTATCTATATATATTTACTTTTTTAACTGGAATATATCAAAAGATAGACTACGAGCTTTTATTAAAAACATAAATAATTAAGAGTTCGACTGTTAAAATGACACTTAATCATATGGAAGTTCTTATACAAGGTATATAAAAAGAGTAAAATTGATTAATACTATTGGATATATATTTAGTTTTAGTTTACTATTTATTTTTAGGATTCAAACTATGTTAAGGTTTGTTCTAGTCCTGGAGAAATGAGTTTGATAAGTAAAACATTTTCTTCTGATGTTCAATTAACTGAAAAAGCAAATCCTTTTTATAAATATCCTAATTTCTTCTAATATGTACAAAGTTCTACAACTTATATTTATTGGAAAGGTAAATAGTATAAGCTAAATGGTGATTACAGATCTCTTGTTATTGATGTAATATTAAAATAAGTGAAATTAATTAGAGTTAAATAACTTTTTCTAGTATGAAAATAACATAGTTTTAACTACTGATAAAATATTAGCACAGTTTAGTCTTGATAGTGATACTATTTAATTCAAGTATTAGATATAATTGAAGAATGATTTAAGCATGATAGCTTTCACCTAAATTTACTCTGTCAATAATGTATTTTTAAATATTTCATCTCATTTAAATATCTTTAATATTTCTATTTCCATAGTCTTTTCAAAAATTATTTATTTTTGATACACCATTTAATTACATTATGAAAAAAAATTGAAAATGAACATGAAAGCAGAATTTTATGAAATCGGTTATTTAATTAAATTAATACAGGTTAGATTATTTGGAATCTATGATAACTCCCTATAATTTTATGATTTAAACACTTTTAAGTAAGTTAGTTACAGTAGTAATAGTGATTAAATTGGATAAATTACTTATTTTAATGAAATGTTTTCATATAAAAATTTAATTATTGCCAAAACTGATGTGTATAAAATGACTTACGATCAAATAAGCAATTAAGTTACTCTAAAGAAAATATAGACTCTAAAGTAATAATTAACCCTAATATACTAAACATAAGTAAATACAATATATAGAACATCTTATACATAAGTAAATTTTTCCTAGAAGAAGTTATTTTATAACAATTTATTTTTGAAGGGTTAAACATAAATTTTGTAAGTTGGGATTTAAAACTAAATGATTTCTATGGAAAGAATCATATGCTAGGATGGATATTTTTTGAACTCAAAGTAATTTTTAACATTTAAATTGAATTGTATCTTAAAGATTTTAAATTTTTTAAAGTTCAGATTGCACACAATGCAAAGAGAATGAAATATTATAAAAGTAAATTAATAAAAACAGTGAATAAACATTTGATATGAATTAAATTTATTATCATAACTAAAAGTGATCAGTGTGTCAGCTGTCCTCAAGGTTAAAAAAAATTGTAAAACTTAAATTTTAATTTGTATTAGTTAGAATGGTTTTATTTAATTTACAAAATAAATATTAATGATAATGTTTGCCTTACTGTAACTTAAAACTGTGACCAACCTACGGCCTAAAAAACATGAGAATGTCAAAATTATAATTACTAAAATTCAACGTAGTTTTTTATTTTTTAAATAATAAAATTGTTAATAAAATATTTAAAGTTAAAAGTGCATTTAATGTTATTCAGGAGATTAATTTAATATGTAATTCTTATTTATTAAATGATATATTATTTTTAACTAATTTTTACTAAAAAGTGCTAAAGATTCATGTGAAAAATAATGTAATGATGGAAGTTTTTTTAAATAAATTATTAAAAAATATTATTTTAATTATAATTTTTACAATAAATTTTATTATCAAATTACTTGGATTTTCTATTTATATGTTTTAAAAGCTTTTTATTGAAATTCTATGAGTGATACTTTATTAATTTACATTTATACCTTGATAAATTAATGTAAAAAGAGTAATTTAGGACATTTTAATTATATAAATAGTGGTTAAGTTTGTCTAAATTGTATTCCTAATTGTAAAGTTTGTTAAAACACACTTACTTGTATTTAATGTGATTCAATAAATGGATACTTTTTAAACTCTAAGTAAATTTTAAAAAAATTATCTGAAGGCTTTAATTTTCATAATCGTATTTAATAAAAAGTTAAGTGTGTATCAAATGTGATTCGACTAAATACCAAATATAGAATGATTAGTTATTAAATTTAACTATTTATATTTTATTTTTTTTAAATTTATAATTTTTTATAGGAAAAACGGCTGTAAATGCATGAAAGGAAAATACTATTTTAAAAGTGAAAACTACTGATAATTATTAGAGATCCACAAAAATAATTCTGATAAATGTACAATTTTAATTAAAGAATGTAAAAATACAAAACAAAATATTGTTAAATATAAATATTTGTATTATATCATATATTTAGTTGCTAAATGTGTAAAATATGTATGATATTTATACCTAAATAAACATATTTCAAATAAAATTTATTTAAAAAAATAAAAAGTTAAAGCGCTAGTATATAGCCAAATTTATTTTATTTTTGTTTATGTTACTACCCTCTTTTTTTAAATTTAATATATCTCTTTATTCCCTCATTTTTAAAATGTTAATACTTATATAAATACATGAAAAATTAAATATAAGTTAAGTATTAGTAATAAATTATAATAAATAGCAAAATGCTCTTGTGTTCAATTCCTTGTTAATCTCATAAGATCCAGAATACCAATCTCATTTTACTAAAAATTAGGCTTTTTTTTGAATTTTGAAATTAAGCTTTTTGCAAGGAATTAATGGCTGCTTTTTTTTGAATATATTAATTAATTAATCCAACTCTTTTTGTATTTTTCAAAGAAACACTTGATTACAAACCTGGCTTCATGTTAAACTTAAGTCTTATTATGCTAATTTAAAATATTAAAATATGCGTAACTCATATTCATACTTTCAAAGCCTTACTCATATTTTACGGTCTTCTTAATACAACCTTGGATCTACTCCAAATTATTCTGTTATTTTTCTAATTAAAAATCTTGATCTTCTGTAAATAATTGTAAAAGTTGATCACTAAAATTTCCAAAGTTCTTATCAGATTTTTCTGAGTCTTTAAGAGAATGATAGCTATCTTTGAATTTTAAAAAATCAATTTTAACAAAATTTTAGCTTATACTCTCTTCTACATAAGTTAAAGCTACTCAGTGAAAGTATAAATTTTTTAAAATATAAAATTAAAATTGAATAAAAATAATTTAATACCAATAGCTAAAAAAAATAATTTAGTTAATTAGTATAATTATTCCATTTAGGAATTAAATTCTTATAACTTAGAGTCTACAAGAATTTAATTCAAGGAAGATCTATCTTATATAATTTATCAAGCTAACTAATGTTGATGTATTTTAATCAATAATTATACATAGCATATAAATTCATAAAATTTAAAATAAAATTTAAATTCTAATTATAATTTATAATTTCTTAAAAAATCTTAAAGAAACAACTGATTTAATTCTTTAATAAGCATGCTTAATTCAAAAAGAATTAGAAATTTTAGTTTTATCTTTAGTTTTATACTTTTTCTTAATCATAAAAAATATTTAGCTTAACTAAACAAAATTTGTGATTTGATTAATGTGTAAATATTACAATAAAAGTTTGCACCAAATATTAAACACATAAAGTAATTTAGATTTTGATATAATGATCAATAGTTAATTCTTCTTAATTTAGATATTTTATATTTTTTAAGAATAATTTTTTACTAAAGTCTTCATAAAACAATATGAGTATTAATTAATAACAAAATTTATCTACTTTACAGAATATAAATTAGATTTATTTAAACAGATTAATTTTCCCTTAATTAGATAGCAGCTTAACTTAAAGTTCAAAGATATTAATACAAAATATGATGTTACTTAAAATCCCATTTCAAGATAATTTAATATTTAGTATATTTTAAATTTATTTAACATTAAATTTAAAATATCAAACATTAGAGCATTCTTATTAAAAAGAATATCTAAGTATTGTAATAGATTTTCAAGATAAACTACTAATATATTTAACAAAATTAAAGATAAATGGAAATTGAAATAAATTATGGTAAATTAAATGAAGTTAGAAGTGAAAAGAGAAAGGTGGGCTTAAATTTTTTCTATTTGAAAAAAATTCATTAGTACTAGTTAGTAATTAAAACAAACTAAAGTATAAAAGAATAATAATTATTGGTTGGTATTTATTTCTAACTTTTCAAAAACTTAATGACATAGATAATGATATCAGATAATTACAATTATTAAATTATTCATTCAAATTATTTATCTTCTAGGTTAGTAATAATCTTATAAAGAAAATCAAAAACTGATTTAAGTTTTTATTGATTACTTTTGTTTTATATGGATTTTCTTTTCATTATTTGTACTAATTTATTTTTTGAAAGAAGAATAATCAGAATAAATAACAAGTAAACAAAACTTCTCAATCTTTCTACATATTTTAAAGAGTTGACAAAAACTCCAAACTCTAAAATGAAGATATTTAATTTATTAGTTTTAGTATTTTAACTCACTTTGTGCTATGCTTCGTTACCTATCACAGTGGGCGATTTTTGGTTTTAAATCATAGTAAGTTTTAAATATTATGATTTATTTAAAAAAATAATAATGCTAATTTGTATAATTTATAGGAGGACCAAAGCATTATTTATTAAGATTTAGATTAAGACAAGTGGGTGTATAGTAGGTTTAATTAAAATGGGGACATTACTTTTTCTGTAAAGCTCAATAATTTTATTGGAAAATCTGATTTAAATGACGAATATATGATAGAAGTAAATATATTTTCATAACTTCTACATTTTTAATTTATTTACCTAATCGAATTTGTATTTTCTTAAATAATAAAAATAGCCAGATAATTTGAAAAATCGCTCTCTCTATATATTTACCTATAGAGATGGATAATACCAATAAATAAACTTTGATCTTTTACTATAAACTCAAAATAATTAAGAATTTGATTGCTAAAATTAATATTAATCTTATGGAGATTCAAATACAAGATATTTAAAAAGAGTAATCTTTTTAAGATTTATAAAAAATATATTATCTATAATATATTATTTAATTTTAGGATTCCTATTATGTTAAGAGTTAATAATAAAAAAAATATTTGTAAATAAGCTAAGTAAGTTAAAAATTTTCTCCTCAAGATCCACTAACTCAATAAGTCAATTTTTTTTAGAAATCTCCTTAATACTTCTAATTTGGAGATTCTGCTACTGGCATAGTTTATATTTATTGGAAAGGTAAAAGGTATCAACTAAGTACTACTTAAAAATCCCTAGTTATTGATGTAATTTTAAAATATGCTCAACAATATTTCATTTCTTTTAGTATGAAAATAATATAGTTTTGACTGATTAAAGTATTTTACAACAGTTTAGTCTTGATAAAGATATTATTGAATCCAAACAATAAATAAAATTCAATAATAATATAAGTCAAATAGCTTTAACTGAAATATATAATGTTGGCTCGGTAATTTCATTTATTTAATATCATTAAAATATCATTCTACCTACTTTTAATTATTTAACTTTTTATACAAATTTTAATAAAGCAAACAAAATTGGGTATTAAAATTTTAATTTAAATATATTTTTGATAAAAATAGGTTAGACTACTTGGGGTTTATGATACATCCCTATTATTTTATGATTTAAATACTTTTAAATAAGTTAGCTATAGCTCAAATAGTGATTAAATAGAACCTATTACTTATTTTAATGAAATGTTTTCTTATAAAAATCTAATTATTATTAAAACTTAAGTCTATAAAATGAGCTATGATTAATCAAATAATTAGATCACTCTAAAAAAATTATAAATTCTCTCTAAAGAATTAACTCTTATTTAATAGTAGGCATAAAATGCAATATGGAGGACATCATATACATAAGTACATATTTGCAATAAAAATTTGTTCTTTAATATATAATTTTGAAGGGTTAAACATAAATTCTCTAAGTTGATGGAAAAAATCAAATAATTTCTATGGAAAGAATCATATGTTAGGATGGTTATTTTTTGAACTCAAAGTAATTTTTTTATAGTTTTTTGTATTATGGTTTATATAAAAAATATTTTTTTATAGTTCAGATTGTATCCAGTGCTAAATAGATTAAATACTAGACAAGTAAATTAAAAAATCTATCTAAAAAAAATTTCCAAAACAAATAATTTATTTATTTTACTAAAAGCGATAAATGCGTAAGCTGTCCTCAAGGCACAAAAAAATAGTAAAATATATCAATTTGATAATTTTTTAATCAGTTAGACTATTATTAATATATAATTAGGAATATTAATGATAACATTTGTACACCTGTGTCATCAAACTGTGATTTACCCACATCCTAAAACATTTGTGAATGTCTTAATTATAATTACTAGAGTTCATCGTAATAACATTTTACTTTAATTTGATAAATTACATAAAAAACTTAAAATAATAATATAAATAGTAAGAAATGCATCTAATGTTAATCTGGTTAACAATTTAACAAGTAACTCATAATTAATAAATATATTCTTGACTATATTTATTTTATATATTTAATCAATAAAGATCTAGTGACTCTTGTGAACAAACTTGTGGGGATAGAAATTTTTTTGAGTAAAATTTATATTACTTAATCTAAATTAAATAGATCATATTAAATTAAATTTCTGAGAAAAAAAAAAATATTTCTTCAATATTACTCATTAAGAAATATTCATTACATTTGCTTGAATAATAAATTTTATAAGTTTTTTGAATAAAATTAAAACCTTGTTAAAATATTTATTTCTTTTTAAACTTTTTTTAAATAATAATGTTATAATATTTATTAATTTTTTATCAAAAGCGGTTAAGCTTGTAAGAACTGTATTTCAAATTGCATAAAGTGCTTAAGTGCTACAACTTGTGAGGAATGCGATAAAACAAATGGATATTATTTAGATACAAATAAGTTAAATTACTAAATTTTACCATAAGTTTAAATTTAACATATTAAATTTTTAATAGATAAAACTGCATCAAATGTGATAACAAAACCGGATGTGATTGTTAGAAAGGCTATTTTTTAGGTGCTAATAATATATGTCAAAAATGTTAAGATGGGTGCGATAATTGTGATAGTTAGTAATGCTATTCTTGTATCTAAGGATATTATATAGATGGTAAATAGTGCAAATAATGTATTGCAAACTGTATAAAATGCACAAATGGTAGTACTTGTGATTAATGTGACTCAGCTAAAGGATATTTCACTGATTCTAAGTAAATTAAAATAAAAACTTTATTGATTAATCTATATATTTATTTTATATTAGATAAAATTGCTTCCCATGTGACTAGAAACTTAATTCAGTTTATAATAATCTGTAAATAATTTTATTTTAAATAATAAGTACTTAATATTAAATTTTAAAAAGTAAAAATAGTTGTGATTGTTAGTTAGGATATTTTAAAAGCAATAATAATGATTGTCAAAAATGTTAAGATGGATGTGATAATTGTGATAGTTAGATATGCTATTCTTGTATCTAAGGATATTATATGGATGGTAAATAGTGCAAACAATGTATTGCAAACTGTATAAAATGCTCAAATGGTAATACTTGTGATTAATGTGACTCAGTTAAAGGATACTTCAGTGATTCTAAGTAAATTAAAATATAAATTTTATTAATTAATCTAAATATTTATTTTATATTAGATAAAATTGCATCTCATGTGACCAGAAACTTAATTAAGTTTATAATATACTGTAAATAATTTTATTTTATAAAAATAATTACTAAATATTAAATTATAAAAAGTAAAAATAGTTGTGATTGTTAGTTAGGATATTTTAAAAGCAATAATGATTGTTAAAAATGTTAAGATGGATGTGATAATTGCGAAATGACTAAATGTTATTAGTGTATATAAGGATATTATTTGGATATTTTAACTAATTAATGCTAAAAATGCATGGATAATTGTGAGTACTGCACTTAAAAGGACTCTTGCACCTAATGGAAAGCTTGCGAAAATGGTCAATACCGCGATAAAAACACCAGTTTGTGTTAAACATGCCATCCTAAATGTAAAAGTTGTAATGGACCAAAAGAAAATAACTGTAGAGAATGCTTCAATTCACAGTTTGTTAATGAAGAGGGAAAGTGCTCAGAATGCGAAATTGGATAGTACAAAGAAAAAAACTAATGTCTAAACTGCCACTGGAGCTGTAAAGAATGCAATGGTCCGAATGATAATAATTGTCTTTCTTGCCAAACTTCATTGGAAATTTCTAGTGAAAATAAGTGCTTAACGGAAAAATAAAAGGAAAATGATGATGAATAGAAAAAAGTTTGTTAGTATTCGTGGTTTGTATAAGAAGATTAAGATAACTAATGCTAAAAAACTTTATAATATGCTAAATTAAACAATCAATTTATTGATAAACTTTCAATAATCAATTTAATTCTTGCATTTTTAGTTACTATTTTTGTACCCCTCTTTAGTCCTTTCGCATGGTTCTATATTTAACAGTAGTAACTAATTGGTAATTTTGCTTTGCTAAAGTCTATGAATGTAATGTGGATAAACTAGTTGTAGCTAAAGGTTTCATTCGGTCACAATATCATCAATAATTTTTCGAACTTTTTATAAAAATCTGAAGATAAATATTTTGATTTTTCACTCTTTGATGAATTTGCATTTTAGACTCAACCTTTGTATAAGTTTTTTATTGAAAACACTTTAGTTCATGTATCAATACTCATAGTAATAATAATCTTATTTGGTTTACTTAAGATTCTAAAATCACATAGTGCTTTTGCAGAAAAATTACTTAGTTATATACAATGGAATTTGTTTATTAGGTTTTTCATGATTTCATCAAATTTCATAATCTTGTCTGCACTTATAGAATTCAAATAAGGAAATTTCAGCAACATACCAAGCTTAATATTTTTCATATTTATTGGACTATTTTACTTGATTTTCCAGATTAAATCTCTCAGATTTTTGTTTTCTTATCATTATTATTTGA
Organism: Tetrahymena malaccensis 436; assembly: GCA_000231845.2. NCBI lineage: Eukaryota > Ciliophora > Oligohymenophorea > Hymenostomatida > Tetrahymenidae > Tetrahymena > Tetrahymena malaccensis. Next base: position 204,437 of record JH720023.1, on the reverse strand, counting down.
GATTTTTTGATAAAAACACTTTAATTTGTCTTAAAAATGGGCTGATTGATACTCAAAGATGGCCAAGACTATTTTGGTTACTTTTTGAATTAAGAAAAATAATTTCTTGCATTTCTCTTTACCTCTTGCAAGACACTATTTATGGACCATGGATTGTTTTAGGGCTTTCTATATTCTAGATAGTTTACTTTACTATATACAAGCCATTGATAGACAAAAAAGCAAATATTTTCATTTTAACTATTGAATTGTTGTTTGCTTTTGTAGCTACATTTATATCATTACTTAACAATTTTAGCATCCAATCAGGTTCTTCTAGCGAAAGCAGTTATATTTTTAAAGCTAAAGGTAATTTTATTATTTTAATTCATAATAATCATATTTTTTTATAAAATATATAGTAATAACGGGTGGCCTTATAGCTATTCAAGTCTTTTGTTTAATTGCTTTAATCTATATATGTGCATATGGATTTATTAGCCTTATTTTATAAAATAGAAATGATAGATTAAAAAATAGCTTAGAAAACAGCCAACTTATAATATAATAAAACTTTAAATTTGAGAGCTTTGATCAAATTGTAACAGCCTTAGCAGGTTCAAGCTAATCTATATCTTGGTAATAAAAAACTAAAAAGAAATGAAATATGCTCATAATAAATTTTCCAATATTAATTAAGAATTTTCCTCTTAAAATTTTGAAATAAACTTTATAAAATATTTATCTCAGTGCTAATTATTAATTTATAAAAATTATTTATATTAGTAATAATTTATATACTATAAAATCTGAAATAATATAATGATTGTAAATCTAATTTTATTAATTTTTTATTAAAATTGAAAGTTTCAATTATTTTTATTTATTAGGCCATTTTTCTTGGTATTTGATTCTTATTTTTTTTATATAAATAAGCTTCTACCCTAACTTTACTTCTTAATTATAAATATTCTAAGAAAATAAAGTATTTATTTAAAACCTTAATTATTTAAATTATGTTCAAATAAAAAAAATAATTCACAATAAGTTTTTAAAAATGTAAATTTTGATCTCTATCTGATTATTTCAGTACTTTTCTCTTAACATGATATTGAGAGATATATAAAATAGGTTGAGATTTAACATAAAAAAAATATATATATATACAAAATGATAGTAATAAAATTAATGTAAAATTAGTCTATATTAGAAATATTTAATAAATAATTAAAAAGATAGAATATAGTTGTTCCTACTTTTAAAATATCACCAACTGTAAAATAAATGTTGTGATAATATTAAATGATTTTAGGATTGCAAATATTTTTTTATTTCGTACATATTATTTTTTTTGGATGACCTTAAATACCAGAGTTGAGTGATATAAATATAAACTGATTTTAATCTTAATTTAAATGCAAATTTTATTGTAGGAAGGAACTTCATTTAAATTTGATATAATTCAATCCTTTAATCAATTATAAAAAAAAGAAGAATGAAAAATTTGCTTTGATTTAGAAAGAAAAAACTAAATTTATTTGCTGTTTGTAATATATTGTGAATATTTTTGGACAAACCATCTTAAATGAGCATATTATTTTAATATTTAATATAGTTTATAAAGCTTTAATTTCCTAAAAAGTAATAGCAACTAGCATTACTTTTGCATTTCTCTAATTATAAATTAGTAATTTTTTATTAAAATAATAATAAATTATCAATATTATATAATTAATTTACTTTTTCAGTGAATTTTTGATAATTAGTTATCAAAAATGAGCTATAAAATCACAGTTTTTGATAGAATATTATTTTTTTAATTTATTTATTAAATTAGTATAAAGAAAGCTAATAATTTACAAAATTTGAACCTAATTTCAAACATTCAAAAAATAGTAAAATATAGAATAAATATCAAAAAAATATAAAAATTGAACAATATCAATATCTCAAAAAGGTTTAATTTTCGATATATCAATCATATTGATGAGTAAAAGGTATAAAATAAGCATTAAAAATTAAGGTAACATATTTCTTATACTTTTAAAATTTAGATGGTAAGCTAGCAATGCTAATTTACTTAATCTGCATCCATTTCAAAAAACTTTTCCTTATACATACTTATGAGAATAGTTGCTATTTTTTTATGATGCATTTCATAGTCATAATAGAAATATTGAGGAATAATCAATATCTTTGGAGTGCAAAATTTAATAGATTTAAAATAATTTTCGTAGCTTTTCAAAATTTATCTTAAACCTGCTAGAAAGTCTTTTTATTCTTTATAATATATTGAAATCATTAGAGCTGATTATTTCGTCAATAATTTTGGCTCATTTTCAAATACATCATTATCAACTTAACTGTATAAATATAAAGTAAATATATAAATTACTTTTGATTAACTAATTTATCTTTCTTTTGTTTATACATGTAAACCCAATTTCCTTTCAACATGTCTTCAAAATTAAAATTAGAAATGGGTTATAGTTTTTCCTAACTAGTTATTTTCTTTTAGATTTTAATTAGTCTATTATATTCTTAATTTATACTCAATGGTAGGATTGGGATGAGGTAGATGTATTAGAAATCAAAACTTTAAAAAATAAAATTATCAAAATTGAATTAAAATGTTTTGTTTATATTATAGCTAAATGCTATTTGAAAATTTAGCCATTTGGATTAATATAATCTAACCTAAATGGCTAAATATTTAATAATTAGTAATAATTTATGAAGTATCAAAATACTTCACTATCAATCAAATTAATTTCTAATTAATCCTATTTATAAAGGCATGTCATACCAAATTTTACAAAAATTGAATAAAAAATATTTATAAAGTTTTTTTTAATTTTTGATTTTTCTTTATTCATAATTTAATAGTATATTTTAATTTTTGTTAGCACATTTCACTCATTCAATAAGCAATGTTATTGCTAATTCTAAAACTTCTCACTTTCATATCATATTTTCCTTCTTCAAATGTTTGTTTATTGCCAGCTTTAAATGGTTGTATTACATAAACTGGCAAAATTTAAATATTCACAAATAATTCTTTACTTTGAACTGATCTTTAATTCTCAAAATATAATTTTTTTTTCTTTAAGGATCTCAATAATTGATTGTTGATGTTTTCAGCCTGATTAAAAATTTTAATTTATTTAGATGTAAAATTAGTAGTTAATATTTTAATTTTTATTTATTTATTTCATTATTTAAATTGTGTGTTTTTTTAAAATTTATTTTTTTTGCTAATTATAATTGTTTATCTTTATACTTATTCTGATAGCTAAAAACTTATCTTTAAATTTTGTTTTCAGATAAAAGTTAGCTAAAAAGAATACATAATAAATAAGTTCTACTTATAAAAATATTACCATCAACAAATTTTAAGGATCAAAAAAATGGGAATATTAAGTTTTGACATTTTCTCTTCTAATTTTTAATTCAATTTATTCTAATAGTAGAAAGGTAAAAAAACTCTCATAGGTGCATTTTTATCATTGTTAGTAATAATGACATTTTTGTGCTACTTTATTTATTTACTGTATTAGTATTATGACAACTAAATTCAACCTACTTTTAGATCATAAAATTTTGTTTAGGATTTTACTAGTGTTGAATTGAGCAATGATTTATTTGCATATTAATATAGATACAATTTAACTCAAACATTAGATGATATTTAGCAATAGTAAAACTTAACTTACCTAGTTTTTGTTCCTTATTTTTAATACACAAATTATACTGAAAATGAATTTATTTACATTAACCCTACTAAATGCTCAAATCCTATGCTTGAAGGATTTAATTGCTTGGATTTTTCTTTAGTTTAAAACTATAGTCTGATTAAAACGCAAGGTAATAAAATTTGGTCATCAATTTACCTCACTGTTTACACATGTTAAGATGCAAACATATAATTTGATCTGCAATTAAATTGTGCTAATGATTAAGACATTTATAAAATGATTAATGACGGTACTAACATATTGCAAATCAAACTGCTAAGCAAATAATACAATATAACATCGAAACAAATTTAAGTTAATTACAGAAATTCTTTTATCTCACTAACTTAGAAAGAGTTTATGCTTTCTGCTTTTAAAATTTAGATGCAATAAACATCTATCAAGTAAGGATCAATAATACAAGAAGAAACAAAATTTTAATCTCCTATTTCGTATTCTTAAATAATATAAAATTTTAATAGATAAGACTAAATCAATGTAAATAATAATTCAGCTTTACTAGAGTTGGCAATTGAAATGGATGAGGCTGTTTAAATATTTTTTATTTCTTTTCCAACATTTCCAGAGATTTTAGCTGTTTGTAACAGCGCATTAGCTCTTATGATGTGTGTAGGAATTTTTGGTAGATATGCTTCATCTAAATTAATAAAATAAGAGTTTTTATTACTTTTTTTATAAAATATGTATCAAGAAACATATTTGAAACTAATCAGAAACGATTTAAGTAATTTGGAAAGTTAGAAATTGATTGAATCGTAATCTCAAATAGATCTATAAGAAGAAAATTAAACTCCATTTTAAGTTGATTAACCTTCAGTAGTTCCTTAATTTTAAAGTAAATTAAAATAGTTTTTAGACCAAAGCAACTTTTCTTACATTTAACAATAGTCAGAAAGTAGATTTTTTAATTTTAGAAATGATTAAAAAAATCATATTTAAAACAATAAAGTTAGCTTTAACTTTTAAAATATGGCTAGCACAGGCTCTTAAAAAGATAAAACAGAATCAGAAGGAAATAATAAATCTTTTTTATCATCAAATTGTCAAAGCTTTAACTAGTTAGAGAATAAAAAATTAAATTAAAATAAAGGCATAAAATAATTTAGTGAGTAAAATTAAAAATTATAAATACCAAGTTCTTAAAATATTGAAATACCTCACAATATTTCATAATTTTGTTAATAGTCTGTGGTTACAAAAAACTAAGAAAAAAAGTATTAGAATAGTTAATTGTAAACATTTCATGATCCTTGTGATGCAAAAGTTATAAATAATTATAATATAAAATTAAATGCTTTAAAGAACTAAATTCTAGCTTAAAAAACTCTTAATTAATTGCAGTAAATGAAGTAAATATTTAATTTAATATTAATAGTGAGTGATATGAATTTATTTTTTAAATTAAACTAAAAAAAGCTCATATAAAAAATTAAAATACCTGAAATAGCAAGGGGTGAGCTTTTAACTACTTAAAAATTTAGAAAAAGAAGTTGAAGGAAGCTTGAATATTTATAATTTATATAAAGAAGTAATATTTTTAAAGAAGGCAATAATGATGCTTTTGAGTAAAGATCAATTAGCTGCAATAAATTTCATAGGGTATTCTGAATTATTTTGCACTTAATTTCTCAACAAAAACAACTAAAATATTGATCTTACAAGTAAATTTATTATATAATTTTTTTATCTAAAATAAATTTATAAGAATTAAAGTGTAAGCTGAGTTACTTTGAAGAATAATCTTTAATTTCCAGTAGTCACATTGAATAATTAAAATAATCAAATGCCTTCATAAAGAGATGCTCAGAAAAAGTCATTTAAAATAAAATAGATAGTAGAATATTAAATTCATTAAATTTTTTAAATTCGAATTAATGAATTAATCAACTTATAAAAAATTTAAATGCTAAATTAAATGTTAAGTATATCAAGATATAAATTCTCAGATTAAATAATTAAAATAGAAAATTCCACCCTGAAGTTAAATATAGATTAAGAAACAATATAACATATTGATCTATTCAATTATAATTATTATTGATATTCCTCCTTATTTGTTTTTTTAAAAGTAAAACAATAAAAATAGCTTAACAATTTTCTTATTATTTTAATTAATATTTACTGTTCAAAAAACTTAATTTTCATCATTTTAATTGCTGTTAAAAATGAAATACTATTTCTATAAATTTTATTGTCAAATTAAATATTTGTAACGTTTTTATAGTATTATTTAAGATTCTATTAAGCTTAAATAATTTATATATATTATTCAGTAATTTTGAAGTATTTTATGTTAAGCTCTTGATATTCCAATATATTCTTTATGAGATTAAGGTATGGCAAACAAAATGAGAAGGTTGATTCTCTATTTATTTGAATTGGAATTTAGAATTTGGTCATATATTATTTTAAATATCAAACATTATTTTATATTTTCCTCTTTTTATCTAATTATTTATTGTTAAGTACTCTTAAGCTTTTTCTTTCATAAATTTAAGTCTTTACATTTAATAAATTAAAAACATATTGATAATTAATTGAGAAAAATAACTATAAAGATACCAGATTCTAAATAGTGTCTTTGGGTAAATGAAACTTATATAGCATAAGAGCTGATGAGGTTGATACATGAACATCAAAGTTTTTACAATTAAATCATTTATTTGTTAATAAAATTAAAATTAAAACCTAACTGATTTTTATAATTATATAAAATTTTCTAATTAGAACATTGTAAAAATAAATACTTATCAAAATCAAATTTATAAATTTATAATGCTTTGTTTCAAATATAAAAGAAGAAAATTTGCTATAAATATTTAATATCCAGTGCAGTACATAAAATTTAGATAAAATCTAAATGTAAAATAAATTTTGCGGTTAGTTTTATTAATTTTTTATTGAAAAAAATGTTTGATAGATTTTTAATTAAATAAAATAGTAGTTATAAATATCTAGCTTAATTCTAGAATTAAGATATATTAACTAAAAAGTATTATTTCAAAAAAATCATTAAGAAAAACAATTTAAAAAATTATAAAAAATACATATCTTCACAGATAAATTAAAATATTTAATTTATTATTCAACAAGCAATATACTTTATTTATTTTAAATAATACTTTTAATTTATTTTGTTTTGATTTTCAGAAAGAAATTAAAATAGCAATAAGAGCTAAAGTGAAAGAAATAAGTTTTCCAGAAGAAGGAGCTACTTTATCTTTATCAGATACAGTTGCTTCCATATTTTCATTCATTTTTCCTTCACCCATCTAACCTTATTAGGTTTCCTTAGATTCTTCTTCAGCTTTTTATTGAACTTCTTTCTAAACCTTTTCTGCATCCTACTTAGCTTATTCCTCACAAATAATTTAATCAGCTTTCTTTTTAGCTTCATTTGCAGCCTTCTTAGCTACTTCTGCAGCATTCTTAGAATCTTCAAAAGCATTCAATGCATCATTAGCAGTACTTTAAGCTTTTTTAACACTTTCTAAAGCTTATTAAACTAAATCTTACAAATTTTAAAAATCTTACTAGGCTTATTAAACTGCAGCACTAGTTTATTAAGCATTTTAATTAGCAGTTTCAGCCTTATTTTTTAATTCTTCATCATCAGGTTTTCCTTGAGAAATATTTGTAGCTTCTGAAGCAGCCAATTAAGCTACTTGATCAAGTTATTAGGCGTTTTCTAAAGCATCTCTTGCTTTATCAGCATTTTTTTGAGCTTCATCAACAGTTTTCTCGGCTTAATCTGCAATTTACTGAGCTTATTAAGCAGCTTTTTCAGCTTAATCAGCAACAATCTGTGCTTCTTCAGCTGCTTTTTAAGCGTCATCAGCAGCTTTCTAAATTTGGTCAGTATTCTTAGCAATTTGGACAGTTTTTATAAGTTATTCAACCCTAGTATCTACAAAATTAGAGTTAACTGGTTCTTGAGCCAAAACAGTTGACAAGATGATCACAGCAAATAAAACGACAAATATTTTTTTATTCATTTTTATTAGATTATTATTTTTTTATTTTTATTTTAATTAAATTAATTATAATAATTTATAGATTAAAAATTAGTATTTAAAGAGTAACAAAAATGTAGTCTTAATTGATTGCTTTAATAATAAAGTATTATTTAAAAGTTAATGAATATATTAATACATTTATTTAATAGTACTTTATAATTAAGCTTAAATTATTAAAATAGAAGAAATTTAAGACTATTTTTAGTAATTTATTTAATTAAATTCAAGGATTTAATTACAATTAAATTCAAACCAGCTTACTACCTTTTTTATCAAAAATTACAAAAATAAATGGGAATAAATACTTATTAATATAATTAATGGCTGCTTAATGATTACGAAGATCGGCGAAGTAATACATTTATAGTAAAAAAAGTTCAAATACCAATTCTGCTTTATTCTTTAATCAAAGTATTTTGGAATTTTAATTGAAAATTAAATGTGTAAAAAAAAAGAATAAATGGTTAAAATAGATATTTAGATGGTAATAATCAAATTTCTTGTCATATTTTGAATTGTAATCGGAAAAGATTTTTATTTATCTAATTATTTTAGTTCTAATGGATAAATAAATTAAAGTAAAAGAAATTTATTGAATTTAAAATAATTTTTAGTTAATGTTTAAAACTATTTATTTAAGCAAAAAAATGAGAATTTAATAATATTTATGAGCTAAGTCCTTTCACTCAGTTAAAATGAAATTAATTAATATGATTTATTTATTTGTGATAAATATATTGAAATTTAGTTATTTTAGTTATATATTAATTAATAATTTAGTTAATATAGTAATCGGTATTATTCAAATTAAATTCCTTAAACATTCTTTAGAATAACTTTATAAATTTAGTTTATTTAGTTAATTAATCGTTTAATTGGTTATTATAGTAATCGGTATTATTCAAATTAAATTCCTTAAACATTCTATTAGAATAACTTTATAAAATTTATCATGGCAATAAAAGATAAAGATATTTTTTCTTAAATTCAATAATATTAGTAAATATTTATGTTAAATATTGAAATTATTTTATTTTGTTAAATAATTAAGTAAGCTTATAAACTTTTTGTTTAAACTAAATAAATCTCTTAGTACTGTTTGAAACTAATTCATTTCATTATCTATTTGAAAAAAATTTAAGAATCGAGAAATTAAAATAGATGAATAATTTTAAAAATAGATCAGGCTTACTTACTGGCAAAAAATTAAATTAAATTAATATGCTAAGATTTCCATAAGGCAAACAAAAAAATAATCAATATTCTCATCTAAATAAATAAGAATTTCTAATTTAAAAAATAATGTTTTTATTAGTTCTCTTATTTTTAAAAATGAAATGTGAAAATAATTAAGAAATTTGTTCAATTAATAGTACCAAGCAAAATTAAAAATTTAAATAATAGTACCTTATTGACTTTAAATTCTCAGTACAAAAAAATTCCAAAAAATGGTGAGTGAAAGGAAAATTGTCATAATTTTTTATTGTAAATAGTTCAAAAATTAAAAACAAAGGAATTATGTTATATATCAAATAAATATAATAATTTTAAATTAAATAAATCTTAATTAACTAAATATAAAAGATTCAAATATATTTTAAAATTACATTTTTATCAAAAATTATGCTAATAATTACTTTGAAGAATATTCAATCAAAATATATTACAATCACTATCTTCTATTTTAGTTTGCTTGTACTTTTTTACTTTTGCGTCCTTATTTAGCTTAATAAATTAATCTATATATATTTAGTTGTAGTTTGGTGATAACTATTATTATTTATAGTAGCATTAGAGGGCTTCATAATTATATTTTCTAAGTTCAAATGCTTAACCTAGGCGAAAAAGGCTATCTACATGATTCGGGTTAAGTTCTATGGACCTTCTCAAGAATTTTATTGCTTACTTTGGATTTTTTTTAATGGATAACTGTATAGATCCTATTTCAAAATATGCTAATTAAAATTCAGGGTTTTTTTTGACTACCTAAAAAAGAATTTCTAAAGATTCTTTTATTCTTTCTTATTTATAGTAAATTAAACCAATATTATACATTGCTTCAATGTAATTCTCTTCTTTATTCAAAATGAATTTATAAATAATTATGGCATTTTCAAATTTATTTTATTTTTCATATTTTTTTGCCTTACCATAAAAAAAATCAAGACCTAATTAAAATTAATTTAGTTATATATATTATTAAAGAATATTTTCGTATTGATCAAGTTAAAAAAGCTTATTTTCCATTATATTTTCAAAAATACTTGCAGCATTTTAAATTTAAAAATTTTTAAGGTAAGCATAGCCAAGTTTCATTTAAGATTTTGTAGTTGGATTGTAATCTACTGCTTTTTCATAATTTTAAATAGACTAAATAAGATTGCCTTTTTACATTTACTGTTCTGCTTATTATAATATTTCAATATTGTCTTCTAAATCACTATCACTATCTTCAAAATCTTTATATTTATATTATTTTTTTGGGGTATTTTGGTTCTTTTTTATATAATTTTTACAGTACTCAACATCTAAATCAGGATTTTATTAAAGATATTTTGTAAAACTTTCAACAGCATCTGAAATATAATTAATTTTTTCAAAACTCCTTCCGAGAAAATAATGTGTGAGTTTATTTTATACTTTCAATTCTAAAGATTTTCTTAAAAATTTTATTGCTTGTTGAGGGCTATTTAACTTGGTAATAAATATTTTCCCAATTTAATAGTGCAAATCAATAGATTTTTTTTATCTAATTGCTTTTAAATAAAATTCTACAGCTTTCTTGTAATTATTTAAATTTATATAACATAAACCAATATTATATGCTGATTCACCTACTTAATATTCATTTTAACAGCACTTTAAGAAGTAAACTATTGCTTAATCAAAGTTTTTGTCAGAAAATTCTATTAACCCACATTAGAAATATCCTTAATCATTTTCTGGATAATTATTCAAAAAATTTTTTATTAATTAACGTGCCTCTTAAATATTATTTTCTTATCTATATTATTCAATTTGTTTTATTTATTAATTTTAATATCTATGAAATTACTCTTCGTAATATTCGTAGTTTTATATATTGAAAAAATACTATTTTTCAATTAAAAACAACTCCCAATATAAGTCTTATTCAGAATCATCTTACTCTATTGCTATTAGAAAATTTTCTTTAGCTAATTCATATTCTTATTATTTTTTATATAAAATTCCCAATTATTTGTAACACTTTGCATTGTTAGAAGGATTTAATTCAATAGATTTTTTATAATAAAGTATTGCTTTTTTTATATCATTATTAATCTTATATTGTAGAAATCCTATTTTAAATAAAGTATGAGGGTCATTCGGGTAATATTAAACATGCTTTTAGTAGTACTTTAAAGCCTCATTAAGGTTATTTAGTTACTCATACTATAATGCTATATTTTTAAATATTTATGTATAATTTTAATTATAAAGAATAACCATTTCGAAGCTTTCAATTGCTTCTTTGTGTTGTTTTCTTTCACTATAAATATCTCCTTACAATTTATGTGTAATATAATTCTATTAGTCAATATGAAGAGATTATGTGCTTTATTCTTATGCCTGGCCATATAATTTTAATTTTATTAATACTGTTGTAATATTGTTAGAGTTAACTATACTTTTATTAATCGAAAATGCTTATTAATAGTATTTAAGAGCATCTTCGTATTTTTATTATTAAAAATAACAATTCCCTAAACTTTTTAGACTCTCTTCATGTTTCGTATATTTTTCTAAAAATTATTTATAGTATTATATTTTCTTTTCTTAATCGATTTCTGTTATTGCAAAATAAAATAAAATTGAAGAATAATTTGGATCTAATTTATTAATTTAATTTACATATTCTCTAGCTTTTTTATTTTCTTTCTTATCATTTAAAAAATAAAACATATAACTTACCAAACAATCTATATCATTAGGATCTAGCTCAATAGCTTTATTAATATATTGAACAAACAAATCATAATGATCATAATAATATTCTATCTTAGAAAGGAGAAAATATAATTTCTAAACCTTATTTGATATTTATAAATTGTCCCTGACTATCTTTTCATTTTCTATATAATTGTTTTATATTTAATAAATTTTTGTTAATTCTTCAAAGTAATTCAACTCATTAGGATTTATTTTTATACACTTTTTATATATGTCTATTGCTTTTTGATATTCATTTAATTCAAAACCATATATTTTAGCTACCATGTGATGATAATATAAATCATCAGGTTTTATTACAAGAGCTTTTTCAAAGTATTATATTGACTCTTTAAATTATTTTTATTACTTTTTTATATTACCAATGTCGCTCAAAGCGTTAAAATTTTAAGAATCTAATTCAAGAGCTTAATTTAACAAAACTAATTTTTTATCATCTTCTTCTTCTAAATACTATTTCATTATAAATACAATAGAGCTATTAGGATATAATTATTAAGCTTTTAAAATTATTTTTTCACTAGCAATTTTATCTTGCCTTTAGATGTAAGCGCAATATGATAAGCTTAATAATTGGTTTGGACTAAATTCAAGACTTTTTTAATAGAAGTGTTAGGCTTTTTGTAGCTCATTTTAATTTTCATAAAAAATACCTAATCTCAAATAAACTATTGGATCGTTATTTTTATTTGATGAAATAATTTTATCTATTAATTCATTTTTATCTTCATCATGTTTTATTTCATTGAGTACAAGTAATTTAAGGGATAAAGCTTAACAGTAATCAAATTGATCTAATTAAATTTTCTCCAAGTTTTCTAAGCTCTTTTGATATTAAGAAAAATTATAAAAGTATAATGATTTACAATATAGCGCTCTCCAATAAAACTAGTCTTTATTTAAGCAGATTTCAGAATAAATTAGAATTTTAGAAAATTTTTAATATTCCGTTTGCCACATTATGCATTCACATAGACCAATATAAGCATCTATTTCATTTTCATCTAAATCTAAAACCTTTTCAAATAACTCTTATGCTTTTGTGTAGTTTGAATTAAATTTACATTCTAAAAATCCAAGAGTGAGTAGAAAATCAATATTATTTTAATATTAGCTTTCTTATTTTTAATATTTTTGATATAATTTGTTGCAGAGAGCGAAATTAAAATCTAAAATCCTTTCAACTTTAAATGGCTATTAAGATTCAAACGAATTCTATTGATTTTATAAATTTGGCTAATCTCCCAATTTTTCTATTTAATTCTGAGATTAATTGCTCAGTATTTTGTTGTCATCAATTTTCTAATCTGGGATATTTAAGAAAACATCATATATTCTCTCTCTGATTTAATTAATTGTTGGTCTTTCTTCAGGATTTCTATTTAGTATGAACTTAATTAATTCATTAGCCTTCTCACTTAAGTACTT
>JH720023.1:151809-181401 GCA_000231845.2 Tetrahymena malaccensis 436 | reverse complement strand
CTAGGGAACATCCTTGCCGTCCTTGTCCTTGCCGTCCTAGGGAACATCCTTGCCGTCCTTGTCCTTGCCGTCCTAGGGAACATCCTTGCCGTCCTAGGGAACATCCTTGTTGTCATTGGTTTCTTCTTTATTTGTGAGGTTTCCATTTTCGGGAACATTATTTCCAGATTCATTATCAGTATTATTAGCTTATTCCTCTGCTTATTGAGCAAAAGCAACGGCTAAGAGTAAGGCAGCAATAAAGAGTACAAATAATTTCTTATTCATTTTTGTTAGATTAGATAAGTTTGTTTTTTTTATGATTTAATTATAATAATTTATAGATTTAAAAAAAGAATATTTAAAGAGAAAGAAATATTAAATTTTAATAATAAATTTATCAAAGTAAAGAATTCTAATTGTACTATAAAATCTAATAAATAAATTGACTAAATTTATTAAAAATATTGATTGGATTTGGATATCGTACTTAATTTATAGCAATTAAAAATAAAGATTTTAAATCAAAAAAAGACACGTGTTTATAATTTTTAGAAAATGTAAATGAAGGTATTTTAAAATTATTGATGGTAAAAAGAAAACGAAACAAACATTTTACATAAAATAATTATTCTAAAAAAATATATTCTAACAATATTTATTGTTGAAGAATAAAGACCATCAAAGGTTGTTTGTTACAGTTATTAATTCTTCTTTTTTTAATATATACAAGAATATTTAATATTTCATTTAGTTTATTAATAGTGTAAGTTAAAAATAATAAAGTTAAAATGTCTTCTTGAATAGTAATAGTAAAGTATTTTTAGTAATATTTTATGAATAATCTTAAAATTTTTAAATTAAATAATTTTGATGAAATTTGAATAAAGAAAATTTAAAAATATTTAATGCTCGCTCATATAGCAATTTAATCCTACCAACTATTACTACTTACTTTAGTAAAATAAGTGGATTTAAATATTTTTTAACTGTAAGCTTAATTTTATAATTAGAAAATAGAATAGTAAAATATTACAAATTATTTGAAATTATTTGCAGTAAAACTATAGTACAATTAATTTTAAATTTAATCCGCATTAATTAAATTAAAGAAGGTATACAAATATATGTTAAAAAGAGTTCTAGCATTCATTTTATAGTGTCTACTAAAAATAATCGGATTTTCCCTTAAATTAAAACAATTTTATCAGTATATTGCTTTATTTAAATATGTAAAAAGTTTATATATGAATTTTTAAACTAAAAAATATGATCTAATTAATGATCTATTACAAAAATAATGTGTAGATGGTATTGTTAAACTTTACTCTTATTATCTAAATTTTATTTAATTTCTATTAATATTACTAATAGATAAATATCTCTCTATGCTATGGAATTACTAAAATTGATAGTATTACTAACTTTAAGAAGAATTAATATTCTTATGGAAAAATTGTAAAATGAGGTAGAAAATAGAAAAAGATAGAAAGATATTTATTTACATGAGAAATATGAATTTTTAAAAACAGCAAAAAAAAACTATCATGATTATTTATGAAATTTACTGTAAACTAAATATAATATTACCTTAAAATACTTAACAAATTATAGTAAAATTTTATTATTGTTAAAAAATAATTTGCCAAACACCACAGAAATTGATAAATAAATATGGATGAATTAAATATTTTAAATTTTTAAATTCATATTTACAGTTTTTAGAAAAATAAATTAAGAAAATGTGAGAATTTTTATAATATACTCTAAATTTTGACATTAAAAAAGAATTTTACTAAATACTTTAAATTCATTGATACAATTTTGAATGTGTTGTTCAAAATCTAATTTGATCTAGTATATTTTCACTCAAAAAAATTGACTAAAACTAGCTATTAATTTTAAATTTAAGCATTTAGCTTATAGAAATTATAAAAAACGTTTGACTATCGAATCTAAAAATAAAAATCAATTAAAAATATATTATTAACGAAAAAGAAAAAACATTTTACAAATGAATTAATGAATAAAAGTTTATAAAAAATTTAAAATTCTCATTAATAGTGAGATACTACTTATTTTACGATTTTTATTACTCAAAATAAGATACTAGAACTAATTAAAAATTAGATAATCTTCATTAGCTATAATCTTACATAAGTAAAAATTAATAAATAATAAGAATACCTACTTACTTTGTAATTTTGAGAGAGTGAGAGAGAAATTTAAAATTATAGATTTATATTAGAAAAATAAAAAGTACTACAAAAAAAGTTAAAGGTAAAAAGAACATTGAAAATAACTAAAAAAATTTATTAATAAAATTAGTCAAAAATAAAAATACTTTTATCCTAATATTTTGTTAAGTAAATATTTGAAAAAATCAATTTAAAATAGATAAATAAGTTTAAAATTTATTAATATCTGAATCTTTTATCCTTTGATTTGCTTTTGTTACATTCAATATCATTCATGTGCTTTCTCTTTAGTAAATATTTTAGATAAGCTTTATAAATTAAATAAGCTTGGAATCGAAATAAATAAAGACATTTATTTATGTAATATTTGTAATTCATGCAATGAGGATTGACTATTTTTAGAATTATAAAAAAAAGATGGTTCTAAAACCTTTTTTATTTTTTATTAGACGCACATAAATTAAGGAAAAAATTTGAGTAGAACTAAGCATTCTTATTTATCTATCTTTCTTTTGTAAATGAAGACTAAATTTAAAAAAATATAATTTTGATATAATTACATGATGTAAATTTTATGTAATAGTTAAATCGGACTAGTAAATCACACGTAAATTTAATCAAATAATTTTAGCATTAAATTTTATTTCTTTTATATTACTATCAATAAATAAATTGTTTATGGATAAAATATATTTTAACTCTAAAAAAAAGGTTGGTAAAATAAAAAACAATATCATTATGATAAATTTATAAATATTCTAAAAATAAAATATTTAATAGAAAAAAATTTTATTGAACCAATATTTAGAGAAATATTTGAAATATGAAAAAAATTTTATAAATGTCTATAAAATTAGAAAAGTTATCACATTATTTATGATTCAAATTATCTTAGTTTTTGATACTAGTAAAAATGTAAAATAAAATAAGCAAAAAAATATGATGAAAATATGTACGCATTCAAAAAAATTTTCAGATTTTAACCAAATAAAAAAATGTTTATATTTTTTAGTTTCAGTAAAATAGTTAAGAAATAAATAGTTTGAAAGTAATTCAATATTTTTTCTTTTGTAATTTAAAGACACATAAACAAACACTCTTGTACAATTTAATGTATAAGTTTAATAAGTGATTGATCAATTTTGCATTTAATGACTTAAAATTTTAATAAAATAATTTTTAAATTATTCTAAAAACTATTATAAAACTATTATTATTAATGATAATCAAGCCTAATAACTATGAGTATTTAAAAAATATACCTTTATAATTTACAAAATAAGCAAGTACTTCCAATATTTACAGCTCTATTTGAGACACTACTAATGCGTAGAGTGATAGAATTTTCTTTTTATTATTCATTTTTATATTATTTTAAGAAGGTTTATACTATCACATTATGTAGTCAGTCACATATATGAAACATAAATTATAATCATTCATTTTAAATTTTATAACACTTTTATCAAATTCACTTTGCATTTTCTAACATATAAAAGAAGTTTTAGATAGCCATGCCAAATTAATTATTTATTTGCTTAAAAGAAATGAATAATTTAAGAAAAAGAAGGGTCTTAGTTAAAATAAATTTCATATAAATATTTTCTTATTTAGTTTAGTTTTGAATATTTTTTCTTAGATCTAATTACTAATTTTCATGAAAACATAGTTTCATAGTAAACTGTCAACTTTAAAGAGATTAAATATAACTTGTTAAAAGATAATAAATAATTGAGTTATCAAAACTCTATTTTATTAAACCATTTAATATTTATAATATTTATAAAGTTATTTAAATAAAATAAGAAAATTAAATTTTAGAAATTTCAACTCACTAATAGCAAATCATATTTATAGAACCATTCACTAATTATATTAATAGTGGTAATAGAAAATATTTCTCGAAATTTTCGAAATATTGTTGGCATATCTTTAAATTAATTAATTGCTTTCGATTCTAGCCTTATTTTTATATAAAGTAACAATGAATATTTTTTAAAAATCATACTTGTCTTAAAATAAAAAATTAGCTATGAAAGATTTATTCTTTCGAAGGTAGTAAAATTACAAATTTCATTGAACCAAAGCACAAAAAACTTTAAATCATAAAATTCAAACATTTTTAATAATTATTTGCTGTTTAAGTATTCCATTAAAAAAAAATTTCTTAATTTTAAAAGATTATTAATGAATATACCATACCACATAAATCTTAATTGTTTCTGGAAGAATTTTAAATAATTACTTTATAAGATTATTTATTAATGTTTTCAAGCTGTAGCAATTATTTCAAAATAGACCTTTTAACAATAAGATATTTTTTTTATTATAATATTTTGTAATTTAAACCTATTATTCAACACTAATTATTTAATACATATTATTTATTAATTTATACTAATGTTAAGGTTTTATTTATAGCTAATTTATTTAATGTTTGCTTTTAATTCTACTTTTCAGACGCTTCTTAGGTACCATTTTCTTTTTTTTATTATATTCTAAAATATCATTTTATAGATTTGAAATCGTATTCTTCATTGAATTTGAAATAAAAATATTTGAATGATTAATTTTTAAAGTATTTAGTCTATCACAAATAAAACAATTTCAATAAAAATAATTATAATGATAAAAATAAATATTAAATCTATCATACAGGGGAGTTTTCATTATATCTCATATATAAATATCAATAAAATTTCATGAACTATGCTTGTATTTAAAAATATAAATTTATTTTAAACAAAGAAAACATTTTTTAATTTTTAAATCGCAAACATTCATATATATTAATTGTTTGAATAAATATAAATTATTGTTTTATCATTTTTAAACTCCAAATATTTTAATATTTTAAGCATATTATAAAATTAATTTAAATTAATACTAAAATTTACCTTAAATGCTAATTATATATATTTTAAAGAAGTATTTTTTAATTATTAAAATTAAAAAACCTCTTATTTATTCATAAATAAGCCTACTTCTACTAATATAAATCAATAAAACATACATAGAAATATTAAATTTGCTTATTTTCTTACTACGTATTAAGATAAGGGAGTTTATAGCTCCTTTATTTATTACTTGCCTCTATTAATAAATGGATAAATAGATCTTAAATTTTTATATTTCATATTAGAATAAACAGAATTAGTGGTAATATAAACATATATTAGAGTATATTTTTTCCTCCTATACACATTTGAAAAATATCAAGAAAATTTTATGTTAAATCAAAGTTACATAGCTCATTTTACCTAAAACAATTAATATATTATTCTTTTTCTATTATTGAAGAACATTTTCCTGCTACACATCCGATTTTTCTTAGAACTTAGAGGAGGCATAATTAGTCATAATTACATCGCTATTCTAGACAATCAGCATCAATAAAATTTGTATTGACTTAGTTTAACCCAACAATTAATAGAAATATTGTTGCTAAATGCAATTTCATCGAAAATTTACTTTAATTTGTGTGTTAATATTAATACTTTCAAAATCAAATTATTATTCACAATAAAGTTAACAATATCTGTTTTCTAAGTAAATAATATAGATTAATGATAATATAATCAAAAAAAATTAATATTTCTAAATGTAAAAATTACATTTTTCTTCTTCTATTAAAAGTGTATTTCTAATCATTTTCGAATAAATCAAATATTCTTACATACATACATAAATAAAGAAATCCTAATTAAATAATACTGTTTACCTTCTAGACCTCTTCTATGTATAATTTTCTGCTTTATTATTATTAGATTTTGTTGAAATAGTAAAATTTAGTGTAAGAATATTAAATATATAAAATATTTTTAGTTTTAAATATTTTATAGCTAACTTTTTTTATTTAAAATAGCAGATAATACCATTTAAATTAATATATTTATTGTTTGTTTTAATGGTTTTTATTTTATTTATAATGAACATCTAAATTATTTTTATAAATATAGTAAATGAAAGATTTAAAAAATCATTATATAATAACTTTTAAATTAAATAGAATATTTTACTTCTTCAATATATTTTTACTTAAATTAATTTTACATTTTATCTAATGTTTTATTTTATTTCATATTGGTTTTTTAATTAAAATAAACTAAATATAATATCAAAATAATAAAATATATTTTTAATAGTATCATAAAAAAAAAAAATATTATTAATTGCAAAAAAAAATCTAACGAAAATCAAAATCTTTAAAATAAGCATATCAAAAATTACCATAAAAGAACTACATTAATCAACTTTAGTTTTGTTTTTTAAATAATTGTATTAAATATTTATTGAATAATATTTAGGATAGAATTGCAATTTTTAAGGAAAATATATTTAACTATGGCAATAATTTAATTTGAACAAATAAAATCTCATATATTCATTCTCTAGAAAATAAATTTCAATTAAAGTATAAGTAAGTAGTGTTGATCAAGAAGCATACTTGATTTCAAAAGAAATAAACTTGCATATATTTTTAAATTTAAAATCTTAATAAATAATATAAAAATGTTAATAATCCTATTCACGAATTATATTTTCATGATATTTTATTCCTATTTTATGTAAAATAATTTTAATGCTAACAAAATTATTTGCCTTTTAGAAAAATGAATAAGAGAGATTTAGATTTATTTATCAGTTATTTCAAGGATAGGATTTTTATTACGTTTAATCTCAAAATAAATGTAAATTTACAAAAGAATAATAGAATGGCAAAGAAACATAGTAAAATCTAGTGACTTAGCATAAATTATTAAGATAATATTTTTAAAAATTTAGAGTAAATTGCAAAATTGTTAAAACATAAATCATGCAAATTAATAATTTTATATGTAAAAGATGTAAAATTACTACTTTAAATCATTTCCATAATAAGAAAAATGTTCATTTTATATTCTTAGTCAAGTTATTTTGAACTTATTTGTCCATTTTTGTAAATAATCATAATGTAATCATTAGTAGCCCAAAGACAAAATAAATGATATTTGATCCAGTGGTATTTCCTTACGCTGCTTATTATAATTATTAAATGGAGTTGTTTTACAAAAGCTGTTCTGCACAAGTCTCTAATGAATTTACAGTACTTTAAGGCTAGTTTTGAGTACATTATATATTTTGTTTAATACATGTTATTGCAGTATTTAAATCTGAAGTTGTTGAAGTACCACATTTTTATTCATAACAGCCTACCATATCGATTATTCCTAAAATACAATTTGGGTCACCTTTGCAATTAGTAGCTATACATGTTTATAATTGATCTTGTACGTTTGTCTACAGAGTTAAGTTGATAAAACAAACTAGGAGTAATGCTTATATTATTTATCTCATTTATTAATTTACTTTTTAATTTATTTATTTTTTTGTTTATTTTGTGTTTATAATTCAATTTGATAATTCTTTTGTTTTTTATACTTTAATACAATCTTAACACCATAACGCATACTAAATTATAAACAGAGATAGATTCAAAGTTATAAGTTGAAAAAAAAAATATTTATTATTGGAATTTGAAGAAAAATTTTTTTAAATTCCAATATCTTTCAACTCACAACTCAAGCTATAATCTGAGATAAATAATAGATACTGTTAGTTTCTCTAAATTCCCATCTATTAAATTAATAATTATTCTTATTTAAAAATTTCAAATTTTGTTGAGAAAGTTTTTTGATCAGTAAAAAATGCAATCAAAAAGTATTTTTTACGAATTATAACTATCTTATTTATCTTTTTATAAATGTGATTAATGCGTTGAAAAATTTAATATCATAGAATTTAATTTTTACTTCTCATGTATAAATACAGAAAAACTTCTTTTCTTTTAATAAATTCTACCATAAAATATAATTTTTTTATTAATATAATAATTACCTAATTTGCACATCTGTTTTTATTATTTTAACAATTGGATTGATTTTAATATCATTAAAAAGAATATTTATTAATACTATGAGAATTCTTAGATTTAAAATATCTAAAACTAAAATGTCATTTTTATTTGATAACAATATTAAATCATATATTTGACTATGATTAAAATAAATTAATAGAACAAACTAAATTTATATTAAAATAATTTATTAAAAAAATAAATTTACCTTAATCCTAGTTATGATCAAGACAAAAGCAATTTAGATAGATTATTAAATTTTAATGCTTAAATTATTTAATGAAATATTACAAAATTTATTTATTATCTTTAAGTAAAATAAATGTTTTTTTTTCTTCATATTATCAGAAAATCAATATAAAAACCATTAAATTTAACTAAAATACTACTGTGTTTAGTTGATAATCACAGTAAAAAATAGAAGAACTCAATATATACATAAGTCAAAGCAAATAATAATACAAATTAACTAAATGCATTATTTTTAATTTATTCTAAAAAGATGTAAATAAATATAAAACAAACACATTAGATAGGTAGAAATATATTTAATATTGTCTTAAAATAACTTGCAAAAAGAACTTCATCATTATATTATTTTATAATTAAAATCTTATTCTAAATAAACTAATTTTAAGCACTTTAAGATGAGAAGTATATATAAAAATATAAGTAGATCTATCTAAAGAGTAAAAGTCATTTTTCAAATTAGTAAATATAATATTGATAACAGTAATGAGCTTAAAATCAAAGGAGACCCTGATTTCAAGTAGGTTGAAACAAACTAGTTTACACAAGTTGTAAATGCGTTTCCTATGTTATTAGGTTAGTTTTGTAAACAACCAGAGTAATTTTGATAACATGATATATCCTTAGAACCTTTGCATTAGTTTGAAACACAAGTTATTATTTAACCTACTCCCTAAATGCATAGAAAATCGCTATTACAATTAGAAATTACGCAATTTTATATGTCTTTCTCTATATCATATGACTAGGCTTTTACACTACAGGCTAATATTGCTATTATTATTAAGAATATGTGTCTCATTTTTATAAATGTTTGTAATTAATTTATTTATTTGCTACAAATATATTATTATTTATGGTTAATAATGCTTCTAAAAAAATATATATTTATACAAATATATATATTATACTTTTTAGAAAAAGTAACAATAAAGTGTATACTTGAGGAGAAGTGTAAAATTTGATTGTTACATTAGTAATTAAGAAAATTCAAGAAGAAAAACATTCAAATGAACATTAAGTAAGGCTAATATATTTTTTCAATTATTAAATTTTGTTATGATTATCTAATTCTTTCATTTATTTGATTAAAATCCTCTTGAACATATTTGCATATTAATAGTATTATAAACTGTTTCACTTGCTTCACTCTCTACTATCTATCTATTTAGAATTTAAAAACTCATTTCATTAAAATGGTTAATTAATCTAAGAGTACAATAATTTTTTTAATTAATTGCTTGGTTTGGTCAAGACTTATTTAGCTAAATTAATAGATAAATCATTTGCATATTTAAACTTAATTAAAATAGAAAATACTCACCCACCTGTTATTGGTTTTAATAAAATAGTAGACAAAAAATTATATTTACTACAGTTCGAAAGATTATTTAGAGAGAAATTTTTGATAAATTATATTTTGATTTTAAATGATCGAATTCTACTTATTCTATAGTAAATTAATTTTAAAAATATGTAAAATCTAAACTATTCTGGTTGATAATTTAAATGATAAAATATATTTTTAATATTAAAAATTAAACTCAAAATATTTTGGCTATCCTTACTATTTTAATATTATTTTTTAAAATATCAAGCATTTCTTTGATATATAATTTACTTATTTTACAAAATGTATTTGAAATTAATAAATTTGGTAGTTTTTTTTGTTTAGATTTATATTTTTACATTCATTTTAATAGTAAATAACTTTTTGAAGATATAGAGATGTTTACAAATAATTTACTTTACTTAATATTTTTGAGTAAATAAAATTTAACCTTCCCTTTTATTTTAAAAATGGTTTATTTTAAAGATATCTTTTAATTAAAAAATAAGTAGCTTTTTTCTTCATTAATATATATTTGCATTCATTTGCAATAATACTAAGTAACTTTATTTGACGTCAAAAAAATTCGCTTTGCACCTGCTGAAATTAAATAATATGACTTACATTGAGATCAACATTTAATTTCATTCAGAAACCTATTTTACGAAATATTTTTAATTACTTAATATTTTTGATTGATTAAAAATTTACCTTTTTAGATACAATATGCATTTTAAGGTTTTTAAACATAGCACTATCCTTGATATTGATATAGGGATTAGGTACATCGCAAGCATTTTTGTAAAGATGAATCACAGTATAAGCATTTCTAATTTAAACACTTTTAGCAGATGTTATTTGAATCACAATATGATAAATTGGGTTATTTTTCAAAGCACTAATAATTAAAATAATATTTTGTTTGTGATTAACACGATTCACATTATTTTTATGAATTCAAAATATATCCTGATTAACAAATTTAGCAGTTATTATCATCATTGCAAACTAAACAATTATAAGTGCATTTCCTACAAGCATTTGTGTCTTAAAAAATTGCTTAATAATACTTTTCTGGACACTAAGAGACACACAATTTTTCGTCTGAGTGGTTTATAATATTTACTGACTCACTCGCTTTACAATTATACATTTGATAATTGAATAAAAGTAAACTTAGTTTAGTAGTAAGGCTATCTAAATCAGCATATACTTACATATTTTGTTAATAATTAGAGTAATCTAGCTAATTAATATAAAGCCTGACGGCGATTGTATCTTTATGATTATTTTCCATATCCACAATCCCTAAAAATATTTCTGGTTAGCTATTTTAGAAATATTTACTAATATGTTTAATCCAATTAATTTTGTTTGAATTAATATTTTTAAAATCTTATTCATCCAAATTGGCTATCGTAGAATACTGGTCATTTTAACTATCTTAACTATTTGTATAAAATTCGATACAATTTACAAGTAAATCTTACATGTTTTTAGTTTCAGAAGTTATGATATTTATAGCATAATGGTCTATATCATAAATTGTTGTTTAAATTCCTATTTCTCTTAAAAGATTATTTGAATTTGTAGAGTTAAAACCTAAAAGTGTGCATTTTACATTTCTCAGCTTTTTTTAATCAATTAGCAGCTAAAATTTAACAATCTATTGTAGTCCTTAATCTATTTTAAATTTAGCTGTTGTAATAGCTATAGATTTATCTTATATTATTTAGTAATAAAAAAAATTAGCGTATATTTTAGTATCTCCAAATTTATATATTCTTATTATTGCTTTGTCAATATCTACTTCTTGAACAGTAAAAAAGTAAGAAATATTATTTGTTTAAGTTAGATAGTCTAAAGCACTAACTCCTATAAATACTTATGGAATTTATGTATATTATCTTTTAAAACTTATTGTATAATCCATATAACCATCAGCTTCTTAATTCATCATATTGACATCATGTATAATTTATACGTTTCCTGCTTCTGCTCGATCTGAATTTGTGTAAATTTGCTTGCATCTATTTAAATTTATAGATAAAAGAATGTAAATGAGTCCTAAAATAAACATACTTTTTAAAATTAGTAAATAAAATTTATTTAGATTAAATTTAATTTATGGCTTTTTAGTTTCTAATTAAAAAATTTAAAATATGCTTGATATATATACTGTTATTATTTAATAATGTTTTGATTTTATAAAAGTGTTTGAATTTAAGTAGGATTAAAAAAATCTATAAAATTTATTTGTTTTTTTCAATTTGAGAAAACAGAAGTAAATAGAAAACTCAAAGTATGTAAATCTTTTTTTCAATCAGAGAGGAATATTTTTGAAAATGCTAAAACAATTATTTAGATTTAAGATATGGAAATAATAATTCATATGGAGGAGCAGCTACACTTTAAAAATAAAAATTTTGTAAATGAAATATAAATTTATTAATGATTCAGAGTAATAACTTTTGTAATATTTGAATAATTTTCTACTACCAATAATAGCCAAATTCAAAATTAATAATGTGTGCTTTAAAAAAATATATTTTAAACCATCATTTTTTAATATCTAAAAAATAATATAAGCGACTTTTACAGAATCTATTAATATTTTTTATGAGGATGATTTTTATAAAGCTAGATGAGTGAAATTTAAGATTTAATAACAACTATTTAAAGTATTTTTAATTGAGATAAATTTAATATATATTTGTTAGGAATGTATGTTTTTTTTTGTAATTTATTTTTTAATATTGCAAATTACATGTTCGCAAATGTAATTAATTATTTGGTTGAATTATTAATTTTGATTTTTTCTTAAAAATAAGATAAGTAGAATAATATTAAAAGATATAAGCAAAAGATATGTTTTTGAAGAAATTTGATTTATTTGCAAGCGAGTTTTCTTTTTATCTTGAAAGTAATCAGTAAAATAGGAAAAAAACATGGAAGGGAGGATTAGTTTCTATTATGATTATAGCCGTGTCTCTATACTATTTCATTTATCTTATGTAGAATTACTCATAAAATAAAATTGACCCAAAGTATAAGCTTCAAAGTTTTGTTTCTGAGGATAAAATAGAATATATGCTATAAAATGATTATTTTGGATTTGATTTAGCATTTACAAATGGAACTCTCTCTAATCTTGAATAGCAAACAGGTAAATAATATTTAACATTTATACCTGCCTTTTCAGTGAATGTAGTTGGATAGTAAGATCCCATCTTTATCATGTTAGATATCATTGAGTGCTAATCTGAAAAATTAAAAGGTTATAAGTGTATAGACTTTTCTAAATCCTAAGGTTACTAGCTAGTTTTAAATGATTATGCCAACTACACTTCTAAGCTGATGATAGTTGTTTATAAATGTACTGATACAGATTTCTTTAAGTAAACCGTCCCTAATAACTGTGCTTCTGACAAAGAAATCAATGATCTAGTAAATAATAAAAACAATCAGTTTGTAATAAAAATGAAAATCTCTCAATTTAACACTACTTCTGAACAAATGGAAGAAAGGTATAAAAGATATTATACTAATTTATAGACTAATATTATGGAGTATACTAATTAAATGAGTACTAAGCTGCAAACAGACGTTAAATAAGGAATATTTTTATAAAATACATAGACTTATTCCTCAATTATAGATTATTCTAATTAATAGGAAAGAAGTTATGATCGCGAAATTTTAAAGCAACAAACTAATATTTATGCTCTTCTTTAACTAAATATTGTCTTAGATGAGTAAATCTAATATGCCTAGATTTAGTATGTGACTATCTTAGAAGTTCTTTCAATATTTAATAGCACATTTGTGATTCTTATGGGTGCTGGTTTGTTAAGTAGGTATTTTAGTAAAAAGATCATTTATAATCAGTTTTAGTAATCTTTCTTAAAGGAAATGTTTAGTCATTCTTGTTTATAAGCATAAGTTTTAGAAGATAAAAAATCTAAAAATAAAGATGAAATATAAAATTGCATAAATTATGTAAAAAATTTTATCTAATATTTAAAGCATAAATAAATTAATTAGTAAAATGAAATTAAACCTAATTAAGATACTGATAAAAACTAGGAATCAATTTGTGATGTTGATGATTTAGATTAATAGTATGCAATCAGTAATTTTTAATTATAACAAATGAAATCTGTTTAAATAGATAAATTAAATAAAAATTTACTTTTAAAACCTCAAGTATAATTATTCTCATAATCTGAATCCCCAAGTAAAGAAATAAGAAAAGATTTATAATAGCAAAGTATAAATTCATTATAATAGCCATCTTTTATGAGCTTTAATAATTTACTCCATGAATCACAAAAGAAATAAGATAAAACAAATATTGAAACTAAATAAAATACTGAATAGGATAAATTAAATTTAAATCTTTCAAACCCATTGCAAAAAGCTTAAGATGATTTTAAAGCGAGCACGAATTAAAAAATTTAGGTAAATAATTGTATTGATCTTGGTTAAATTAATAGTGATTTTTAAAGCTAATCAAAATAAATAAATTAAAAACTTATCTAGAGTTTAGTAGATAAAGTAATTAAAAATAACAACATTGGCAAAATGAAAAAGCACTTAAAAGAAAAGTAAATATTTTGTATTTTTAAATTTACCTTAAAATAATTTATTTTTTTAAAGTGAAGGTGTAAAACTGTCTGAGTTTAAAGAATTATTTGATAAATCTCTAAATATTTATGACATTTATAAAGATATTTTGTTTATCAAAAAAGCAATTATGATACTACTATCAGTAGATTAGTATGCTGCAATTTAAATGGTCGGATATTAAATAGGTAAATTTTAAATAATTTTCATAAAAATAAATTATTTTGTATTATTAGGTAATTTAAGATCAGAATCAAGCTAGCTAAACCATATTAGTTAGTAAATTAAATAAGACAACTCATAAGAATTGCTAGCATAAAATCTATGCAAATTTTTTAATAAATTATCTTACTTATGTGAATCTGATAAAATAGATTAAAGAATACTTAATTCTCTGATTATTTGATAATTTATTAATAATTTAACTACTTTTTACTTTCCATAATTGTACTTTATATTAGTTATCCTTAAAATATATTTAAAGGTTTTTTTTTCATTTTAATGTTCTTAATAATTCTTAATTACATGTTAAAATATAACTTTAGCCACTTTTTAAATGTTTTTTATTGAAAAATTAAAAGTTTAGGTGTGACCAAATTTTTTTAACTATGAATTTCAAGAATTTTCCTTTAAACTAAAATATCTTCAATTCATATGAGAAATACTTTTAGAATTCTATCCCAATTTATATTTTTTTATATTTATTTACATAATTCCAATAAAAGAGAGTATTTTATTCAAATAAATAAATTGTGTATTCTTTATTTATTTGACTTTAATGTTCTTAATTGCAAAAATTAAACTACAATTTTTAGCCTTTTTAATAACTTTTTTATTTAAAAAACTTAATGTAGTAATTATATTTAGTGATGAAGGAACTCATTACCTAATAATTAAAATTATATTGAAAAATATCTTAAAAACATAACTGATATCTTATTCTATTTGTATGAATTTAAAAAATTATTGATAATTAATAAATAAATATATATTCAAAAAATTATTAAACATATTATCTACTTTTCAACAATTAACTTAAAGCTATTTACATCAAAACCTGCATACAATTTTATAAACAAAGCTTAATATTTATTTATGAATACAAATTTCAATAATTTACTCATTAAATATAAATTTAATATACACCTGCTGTCTTGGATGTTGTATGGTTTATTTTCAAAAAAAATGGGTTTATTAAAATTTATTTATTTAATTATAAAATTTTGAAAGCTCTATACTTT
The DNA here is from genome assembly GCA_000231845.2 of Tetrahymena malaccensis 436. NCBI lineage: Eukaryota > Ciliophora > Oligohymenophorea > Hymenostomatida > Tetrahymenidae > Tetrahymena > Tetrahymena malaccensis. The sequence goes on along the minus strand of JH720023.1, from coordinate 165,882 downwards.
ACCTTTATCTATCTATATATAATTTTTATTTCTACTTCTTAATACAAGATTGCATAAAAATTTAAAAGAATGAGTTTATCATATGTCTTTATTATATTATTCATAATAATATTTTAAGTTAATAAAAATATATATTTAAATAATTAACATATAAATTTATATAACCAAAAGTTATTAGATTAACTTACAAAAGAAATGATATTGAAGAAATTTGACTTATTTGCAAGCGAATTTTCTTTTTATCTTGAAAATAAGCAGCAAAATAGGAAAAAAACATGGAAAGGTGGATTAGTTTCTATTATAATTATAGGTATATCTTTATACTACTTTATTTATCTTATGTAGAATTACTCATAAAATAAAATTGACCCAAAGTATAAGCTTCAAAGTTTTATTTCAGAGGATAAAATAGAATATATGCCATAAAATGATTATTTTGGATTTGATTTAGCATTTTTAAATGGAAAGCTTTCTGATCTCGAATAATAAACAGGAAAATAATATTTAACATTTATACCTGCCTTTTCAGTGTCTTTGGTTGGATAGTAAGACCCCATCTATATTATGTTGGATATCTTTCAATGCTAATCTGAAAAATTAAAAGGTTATAAGTGTATAGACTTTTCTAAATCCTAAGGGTACCAGCTAGTTTTAAATGATTCTACAAACTATATCTCTGAGCTGATGATAGTTGTTTATAAATGTACTGATACAGATTTCTTTAAGAAAACCGTCCCTAATAACTGTGCTTCTGACTAAGAAATTAATGATCTACTTAATAGTAAAAACAACTAGTTCGAAATAAAAATGAAAGTCTCTCAATTTAACACTACTTCAGAGAAAATGGAAGATAGATATAAAAGGTATTACACTAATTTATAGACTAATTTTATGGTTTATACTAATTAATTGATAACTAAGCTACAAACAGACGTTAAATAAGGAATATTTTTATAAAATACATAGACTTATTCCTCAATTATAGATTATGTTAATTAATAGTAAAGAAATTTTGATAGAGAAATTCTAAAGTAATAATCTAATATATATGCTCTTCTTTAACTAAATATTCTGTTAGATGAATAAATCTAATATGCCTAAATTTAGTATGTAACCATCTTAGAGGTTCTTTCAATATTTAATAGCACACTTGCTATCCTTATGGGAGCTGGTTTGTTAAGTAGGTATTTTAGTAATAGGATCATTTATAATTAATTTTAGTAATCTTTCTTTAATTAATTTTTTAACTTATCTCATTTATAAGCAAACATGTAAGTTATAGATGATAAAAAATCCAAAAACAAAGATTAAATACAAAATTGCATAATTTAATTATAAAGTATTATCTCATATCTTTTATAAAAATAAAATAAAATCAAAAACGAATCGAATTCTGATGAAGAAATAGATAAAGTCTAATAATAAATCTGCGATTTAAATGATTTAGATGAATAGAATAAAATTAAAAGCTATCAAATATTATAAATGAATTCTACTTAAATAGATAAGATTATCAAAAATTCTTTTTTAAATCATCAAAAATAAATCTCAATATCCTAATCACCAAGCAAAGAAATAAGAAACAATTTAATATAGTAATGTTCTATTTTAGAAAAACAGGGATTACCTCTCAGCTAAAATACGTTACTCTCAAGCTCACTAAAGAAATAATTTAATACTGAAAATTAAACTAATAAAAATATATAAAGAGATACACAAAATTTTAATCCTTCAAATAAATTGTTGCCACTTGAATAAAAATGTTAAAAAAGTAGCTTGGATAAAAATATTTAGATGAATAATACAATAGAATATGGAAGTATATGTTAAGATTTATCAAATTAACCTCGATAAGTAGACTAAAAAATAATAAAGAATTTAATTGAGTTAAAAAACAAAAATGTCAGCATAAATAAATTGTAAAAGCTCTTAAAAGATAAGTAAAATAAATTAACTCTAATTTCATATTTCAACTTATTTATTTTTTAAAAGGGAATTATTTATGAAAACTACTAAATTTTAAGATCTTTTTGAAAAATCTCTAAACATTTAAGACATCTATAAGGATATTTTTTTCATCAAAAAAGCAATAATGATATTACTATCAGAAGAATAATATGCGGCAATTCAAATAATAGGATATTAATTGGGTAAATTTTTAATATTTTTTCTTAAAAATAAATAAATTTATTTTTTGATAATTAAAAATAAGGATAAAACTAAATCAATCACATCAATTAATAAATCAAATAAGAGAATTCATAAGAATTGCTAATATAAAATTTATGCAATTTTTTTGATTAAATGTCTTACTCAAATGAGTACAATTAAATAAATTAAAGAATACTTAATTCATTGATTATTTGATTCGTATTTTGTAAAATATATATAGAATAATTTTATTTAAAATTTGTAAGCAAAGACAGAAATAAGATATTAATTACATGACACAACTCGTCCTTTTAACTAGCTTTAACACAAATTTTTCAAAAATAATATTTTTTTAAAAATATTAATGTTAAATCATTTGATTGTTATAAAAAAGAAATCTTAACGAAATGTTTTGAACACCCTGTAGTGTCATAAAAAAACACTAAAACTTTCAAAAAAATTTTTTAATCTATTGATTGAAAAGACAATATTTGTAAAGCTATTTACCAGGAAGAAGCACATTCTTTCTTCCTGGCTGATAAAAACCCTAATTGTTAATTCTCATTTAGTTTTCCAATAAATTTCAAATAAAGCTTTTAGTATTTAGAAATTTAGAAAAATTAAAAATTTTATTGACTTAATTCGTTCTTTATTAGTAATAATAAAATTATTATTAAAATCAAATTTGTTATGCTTTATTTTAAAAACAATATACTGAAATTAGCTTTTATAATTATAAATTATTACTCTTTTTAAACAAGGAGCTATGAATTGATAATATCAAGATCTCCTCCTAAATATAATAATATTTTATACACAAATTTTTTTTATTCTTTAATTTGCTTAAAAATATTGTATTTATATTTACTAATTTATTATAATTTATTACATTTCGTATTCCTATGAATTAAATATAATATTATTCTCTTTAAAATTGTATTATTCATGAATTTGATCTTGACTAGTTTAGTTATTTTTTGGAATTATTTAGAAATAGTTAGGTATTTCTTGATTTGGTAGATCTTAAATCTGTGTAGCACATATCATCATTTTAATTATTTAGTAATGGGTACTTATATGATAAAGTTGTCTAAAAAATTTCTTCAAATTCTTTCATTGTTTTTGCACCTTAAAAGTAGTGGATTATTTTTATTCTATTTTGAATATTATTTTAAATTAATTAATCCACAATTCTTTGGTCATTCATTTATGATACAGGGAGAAATACTAATATATTTGAAGATAATTATTAAAAGCATTTGTTTATAATTTTTTCAAAGTAGCTATTTTGAAAGAGTCCATCTTCAAAATCTTTATAGTGTTCAAATCATTTTTTTACAATTGTTTATTTGTTTTCTCTGTTATTATATTTTGATATATAATCAAAACTTAAGTTACTAAATGAAAGTGGGTTAGAGTTGTGCCTTAATTAAATTATACAAATATAAACTGTAGAATTTTATTCCTTCTTACATTCACCATTTATTATTTCGCTAGAGAGAGTATCAGTAAATGTTTTAAAAGCATCTAGCACTTAGCTACTAATATTGGAATAATCTAAAATTGATTGTGTTTAATAGTTGAAGTCTTTGTTGTTATCTTAATTATTCCTATCTCTTAGTTCCAATTATTGTAAAAGTACCTAAATTGCCTTTTCATGCAGATATATTTAAAAAAAATTATTTCAAGTTTAGGATGAAGTAATTGCATAAAACTGTGATATTCTAATACTTTCTTTAACAAATTTTAATTTAATAGAGTTGATTTTTATTTTTGATTTTTGCAGGTTTGAAAATCTTAAATTTACTATATTTTTTTGATGATCTATTAAATTTAAATAAGGAACAAACTAATTTATATAAATAAAAAGCTTATTTAATACTGTAATTTTAAAAAGATATTCTATTGCTATAGGTGGTAACAGACCTATTGTTAATATACAAATTTAAAGCAGTTTCAACACTTTAAATTTACAAAAGTAATCAATCACATTTATTAATTTAATCTTACTAAGGGTTAGCTTTATTTTACAAAAGGGAAAAAAAGTTTATAAAGAAGGATTCTTGAATATTAAAACAAATAAATACAATAAACTAAAAAAGAGACTTTAAATAAAAAAAGATCAACAAAATAATTAGAAAATGACAATTTAAAAGTAAATATTTATCTTTTCTTCATGCTCTTTATTTTTTTAATAATATTATAATTATAGTATCTTATGAGAATAAAAGGATAAAAATTAATCTTAATTTATGTCTTAAATATATTTTTATTTAAATTAATATTATGTGTTATTACAAATTAAATAAAATATCATTATGATTATTAATTTAATAAAAAAGGATATTTAAAATGAAAATAGTTAAGTTAACTTTGATTTTATTTATCTTTCTAACTGCAACATTGGAACAAAATATGTAAATTATTATATTACATCATTTTGCATAACTAAAAGAATACAAAGAAATTAGTGAATATAAATCTTAGCTTATGTAATCTCATTATTTGACAAAAGATAAGCGCAAGGGAATTACTTTTTTCAGCTAATATTACAACTCCTATGATTTACTAAAAACTAAAAAATAAATCATATATCATATGTTTCTTCCTAGCATATTTTCCTATCCAAGTATAATTGTTTTTTACTTTTTTTTAATACAAAAATTGGAATTTAGTGATGAATTTTATAGATACAACTAAAAATAAACATGAAAAAAAATAAGCAAATTTCAAAAAATTTACTGAAACACTAAATTGATAATTCAATTAATGAGCACGTACTTGTAAATCAAAGAAAAAAATATAATTTAAATAAAAATCAAACATTTAAATATTGATTTGTATGCCCAACAAAAATACTTTAACATTGAAGAATTAATTACTATTTCTCTTTTATACTTAAAAAATAAATCAACATTAAAATGATAAATTTCAATTTCAATTTATTTAATTCAATCGTCAGGGAAAAATTAAATTTCAAATGAGAATATTCCATTTTATTATTCATCTTTGCTTTGTGTAGGTTGGTTATCACTTAATGTTGCAGTTCCTACTTTCTGTGTAATAAGGATATCAAATTCATGCTAAACATCAAATTCATTCTAAACATTAAATTAAAGTTATTCTGAAGGAGGGAATTATTAAGTTTACATTTGTCTTTCTAACTCTAAATAAAATGCATCCTTTTTTTGCACATATTTGACAGAAAGATATTAGTGCTAAGTTTATTTTTCTAAAAAAACATCATATTTAATGAATTAAATTTCTCCAGGTAAAAAGATTTTAACCTAAATTAATAGGTAGTCACTCTATTCGTTTTGAAGAATCACATACTAAATTACTTCTTGATTCTATCCTAAAGGACTTATTGATAATATTTTAGGCTTTATTTCAGATGTTAATTCATAAGCCAAGCTTATTTTATTTTGTTTATTATCAATTTTATATAAATTTGAGTAGTCTATTTCTTAACCTTCTTTGAAATAGAAATTTACATATCTCCATAAATTGTTATTAAAATATTCTTTAAAAGTACTTAGAATATTTTAGAAAAGGAACTTTTATCCAGCTATATCTGCGATATTTTTATAAACAAAAGGATTTATTTATTAACCAAGGCTGGAATAATGCTTTTATTATATTTTTAAAAAAAGTTAATTCAGTTTTTAAAAACTAAAAAAATGTTTACATTAGCTAAAATTAAAAATTTGATATTTGGGAATCTCTTATCTTGATAGTATGTAATACCATCTTTTTTCAAACTTTGTAAAGGAAATGCGCTTTCAAGAATCTCTAAATTTTTTTAAAGTTCTTCTTGATTTGTTGCAAATTTGTTATTAAAAATAATGATTGTCTATTTCTAATTTTTATTGTTTTCATCAGCATAGCTTTGATATAATTAGAATATATACTTTTATTCTTATTCATTTAAGGAATCAATAACAAGAATTACAGGATTAGAAATTCTCAACAATAATTGGATTTATATTTTCTCAAAAATATCATTTTTTTAAAATTCTTCGTTAACAATTTGTTAATACTTGTATTTTGATTGTGGGTCTTCAATTTCACCTTACCATTCAAATTTTTCTTTGCCAATTTAAACAGCTTTTTGCATTCCCTCACTGTCAATCCAAAGATGATAACTTCCATCTTTATTCGTGTTCACCAACCCTGATATACCTTTAGTTGAAACATGATAGCCAGAAGGTAAATTTACATCTCGATTGTATCCATATTTTTATACTAAGTTAAAAATAAAGGTTTTACCAGAGTTTGGAAATCCTATAAAACTGCCTATAAAGCATTTCACCTTTGAATTCATAATCTATTTGAATTAATCATTTTTAAAGATCAAGGGGATATTTTTTAGATCATCAAACTAGTCCAACAATATCTAAAAATCATATTCTGTGTTATCATCAGAGGATTATACTACTAAAAAAAGGCATAGTATAACTAAAAGTAGGGCAAATTTCGATTCTTTCATTAACGCTGGTGAGTTATAATATATTAGTATTTTAATAATTTAATTATTAAATTTTTAATCATTTTAAATTACAATATATAATTGGCTGACAACTTGAGAAAAAAAGTATTTTTGTCAAATAATAAAAATAAAGTTTCAATAATTATTTTCCCCTACCCATTGGTATTTTAAATATCTTTCCTTAAATCAATATATATGAAATCAAAGGGTAATCCACAAATATATCTCATAATAAACAAAAAATTTACTCTGATATTAACCTTTCAATCTATAAAATATTCATTAAGCTAAAATATTTATAAAATCTTATTTTGTATTTAAATACTGTAAACACTGCTTTTAAGATTGAGCTCATTATTTCATGCTTTGATTTTAAAAATTTCTGCTTTAAAAATGCTAACATTTCCAGTTAAAACCCCCTAAGATTTGAAATGCTTTCGTGTTGTTAATATCCTATATTTTTCCACATTATTCTTTTTCTACTCCATCTAAACCATATTTAGTTAGATCATTTTCATACTGCATCCTGCTAAATAGATAAGTACTTAACAAGCTTTTTTTTATTTGTATTTGTTATCAAACTTCTTATAAAATATTTTTGATTTTTATTATTCTATTTAATTTATTAATATTTTAAATCCAAAATGAAAAGAATTCTATTTTTATTATTGCTTGTATAAAATATTTTCTTGGTTATTTATAAAGTATAATTGAATAAATTATATTTCTTTCGTAAATAAACAAGAATTTTTAAACAAATAAACAATATAATTTTATTAGAACAGCTTTTTAATGAAATTTGAATATTTTTCTAATGTTTTTTTGACTGTTTTCATAATATATCAAGTATCTATCAAACATTCATTTTTAGCCTAAACAAAAATCAAAAAGATATTTCATATTTTTTTGAAATTACTTTCTATTTGTTAAGTTAAGCACAGAATACTTATTTTTTTATTAAATTGTAAGACTAATCAATTATAATTTAAGATATTAGAGGCGAGTCAAAAAAAACCACTAAGTTTTTCGTTTACATTAATCTAAAAACTTAAAAGATGAAATAGAAATTGAAATTAAATTATGAATTAGTCATTAAATTATTTAATAGTTATTAGAATAATTGAGAATTTACCTCTAATAATTACTTATAAATACAGATTTATATTAAATATTATTTTTAAGAGATTAAAAATATTTTTGAATTAAAACAATTAGATTTTATATAATATGTATGTACCTAAAATAATATTCAATTTTATTTTTGAATTAAGTTAATAGTGAAAAGATAAATTCCTTATTATTTTTTTTCATAGCTAATAGTTTTATTTGATTTATCAAGCTGGATATCTTAGCCTAAATTTATATCAATTATTTAATTTTCTAAAGAATATTTTATAAGTGACACGTAATCATTGCAAATTTATGATTATGTTTATTGATATTAAATTGTTTTCTATTTATATTGTATTCTAAATATTTTATTTCTTATATCTTTTTAAATAAGGAGCTATGAATTGATAATATCAAGATCTCCTCCTAAATATAATAATATTTTATACACAAATTTTTTTTATTCTTTAATTTGCTTAAAAATATTGTATTTATATTTACTAATTTATTATTTAATTGATTTCATTTCATATTCCTATGAATTAAATATAATATTATTCTCTTTAAAATTGTATTATTCATGAATTTGGTCTTGACTGGTTTAGTTATTTTTTGAAATTATTTAGAAATAGTTAGGTATTTCTTGATTTAAACAACTTGTTAAACTGCCTACTAGATCATAACGTTCTCCAAAAATATACACTTCTTAAAGCTGTTTTAGAATGGGCTGATTGTTTGAAACAAATTCCTAATTTTGAATCTTTTTTAAAATTAATTGTATTAAAAGGATTTAATGAATATAAATAAGAATTACATCTCCTATAAAACAGTGGTCTACATATTAAGATCTTAAATCTGTGTAGCACATATCATCATTTTAATTATTTAGTAATGGGTACTTATATGATAAAGTTGTCTAAAAAATTTCTTCAAATTCTTTCATTGTTTTTGCACCTTAAAAGTAGTGGATTATTTTTATTCTATTTTGAATATTATTTTAAATTAATTAATCCACAATTCTTTGGTCATTTACTTATGATACAGGGAGAAATACCAATATATTTGAAGATAATTATTAAAAGCATTTGTTTCTAATTTTTTCAAAGTAGCTATTTTGAAAGAGTCCATCTTCAAAATCTTTATAGTGCTCAAATAATTTTTTTACAATTGTTTATTTGTTTTCTCTGTTGTTATATTTTGATATATAATCAAAACTTAAGTTACTAAATGAAAGTGGGTTAGAGTTGTGCCTTAATTAAATGATACAAATATAATCTGAAGAATTTTATTCCTTCTTACATTCACCATTTATTATTTCGCTAGAGAGGGTATCTGTAAATGTTTTAAAAGCATCTAGCACTTAGCTACTAACATTGGAATAATCTAAAATTGATTGTGTTTAATAGTTGAAGTCTTTATTATTAAACTCAAATTAGCCATTAATTTACAATTAGATACTTGTAAATAAACCAGTTTAGTTAAATGGTTTAATACTGAAAGTAATATTCTCATCAGCAGCTGAGCTACAATTCATCTATAATGATGAAAAAAGCAATAAAATTGTTACTAATATTTTTGAGTTCATTTATTTGATATTTTATCTTTAGGTTTTTATTATATTATTTGAATAATTAAAACGCTAAATTAGGACTTTTATAAACAAAATAATTTATAAAACATCTTACCCCTCAGATTTCAACCTTTAAGTGAAAAATTGAATTAAGATTAATAATAAAGTAAATATTTAAAATATTTAAAAAAGTGTGATGCTAAAGTTATTTAAGTAATAAAAAACACATTTTTTTAGTCTAATACTTTTAGCTACACCAGGGATTTGGTTAGTTCATTTGTATTATAATACTATAATTTGCTTAGATTATACGCCTACTTCTACTCCTTATTCTGTTTTATATACTTTGAAAGATAATAATGAAGAACAAAATAGATTTTTTAAGGATCCTCGCAAGATTTTATGCATTCTTGGCCAATTTGAAAATAAAGATTTATTGAAATTTTTATTTCATGTTGAATAACAGAGTTCAAACAATGATTTTCATAAGATAGAAAGATTTAATAGTTACTATTACATATTTTAAATTATTTCTAATGAAGAAAATGTCAATTTAAAAACAAGCGTCCTTTCTCTTGAATCAAAATCTTCAAATTTTGAACTAGAATTTGAAAAAAATCAATATTTGGCAAAATAAATATAAAAACAAAAAAATATTTTAAAATTGACTGAAGAGTACTAACTATAAACATGTGATTCATTAATTTACATAACAAATGATTACTAGATAGAATCAAAGTTGAAAATTAAAGACTTAGTACAAAATAACAAATTGAATAAAAAGCTGTTAATAGTACATGATTTGGTCTTCTTAGATGAGAATTATAAAAGAGTTTATTAAAATATTCTAAAGTAATCTGAAAATTTAACAAGCCTTTCAGGTAATACAATTTGGAGAGAAAATAATAAATAGAAAAATATTTATCACATCTTTGTATCTGGTGTAAGTTTTTAAAAATATAATCTAAATTTATTTCATTTTAATAAAAGTACTTAGATGTCAAAAACTAATATTCTAATTCCTTTAAGAAGTTTTTATCTTAATAAGCATAAAATTCACAGACAAGATAAGAAGATTTAATAAATTATTCTAAAGAATATCTTAGACTTATTTAATCAGCATACATAGAAAGTAGGTAATTATAGTAAGTTGATGAAGCCAACAAATGTACTATTAATCACGGTCTGAGCAAAACAATCACGGCAACTATTGAGTGCTTTCTTGGGAATCAATAAATATTAGATATTTATTTAAAGGAGAAAAAAAATTTAAAGCAATATCTAGTAATTTAGTTGAAAGATGAGCAAATTGAGTTTGTTTTATATTATCCAAAAAATAAAATTCTTAATAATGGCTTTTCTAAAAGAGATGGAAAATAAGTATATATTATTGAATTATCAAAAGAGGAAGAAATAGAATGAAGAAATTAATTTAGAATATCTAATAATTAAAAGTAATTAACATGAATAAAAATTCATTTAGAAGCTAAGTAACAATAACATAATAAACTTTTTTAAAATTTATAAATCTTATTTTGTGAATATGTTTATATAAAAGAGTTTTTTGTAATCATTAAATGATTTTTTTTATTTTATTATCATTAGATTGTAATTGACTAAATCAAGTAATTAATTATCTAATAAATAAATATCTCACCCCATTTTAATCTAATTTTTGAAAATATCTATTTATTGCAAACGAGTCAAATTAAATATTCTAAAAAAATTTAGTGATAACTATCTAAAATTTGAAAATGTACGTGAGCTAAATATTTATTATGAATTATCAATCATAAATAACAACTTAATAATAAGGAAGTTTTGTAAATATAATTTTAAAGAATTTGAAAAAATAGTCTCCCCCCACCCACCACTATTCAATTTTCCTATTCTAAAATAATTACTAGCTATTTTAGGCTATTTTTTTAATAAAAATAAAATAATAAACAAAATAATGATTTATTATTTGTTGATAAAAATTAATAATTTGTAAGTGGATTTTTGGGTTTTTGGTGTTATTACAACACTACAATCATTTAAAACCTTACATAATTTTTTGTGGTGAAAACTGAAAAGATTACCTATGCAATATTTGACAGAAGTAATTAAATTAATAAATAACTCTCTCCATTTAATATTCTAATAAAAATAATACTAAAGCAATTTATTTATTACTAGCAAGTCAAATTAGTATATTAATTCATATTTCAGCAGAAAAAAAACACTAGAAATATGATCTGAGCATAAGATAAGTTAAATATATTCATTAAATATCATACATCAACGATGTTATTTTAGAGTTTCAAAATCTTTAAAACTGAAATTATTTTTATTTAGTGAAAATACATTTACATAAATAATGGCCCTATACATATAAATACACTTAATTTGTTTGAAAATTTTAGATATATCTTAATTATTCTTCTCTATTTAGTTCCAATTATTAAAATTTAATTACTAAAATATAAAAAAGTTAAAGCAAATGAATAATTATGTGATATTCTACTCCATTCTCTTTTTATTATTGAGAATAACCCATTAAAATGCTAAAGTCAACGAGAATAACAAAACAAGAAAGCTATAAATATTCTAAACTTTTAAATTTCAAGATTCAGATGATATAATTACAAAATATCCTAATTAAACACATTACGAAAGCTTATTTGTGGGTCTGATTGGAGTAAAACATTATGGGATAGCAAAGCTGCTTAAATTTTTTTCAATATAGATCGATATAGAGTCATAATTTCAAATAGATATTTACAAATCTTAAGAATTTTCTCTACTTGTAAAAGTGCCTGAATTACCTTTTCATTCAGAAATAAAGCAAAAAAAAATATTGCAAGTATAGGATGAAATAGTTGCATAAAATAGTGATATTCTAATGATTTACTTAACAAATTTTAATTTGGAATAGTTGAGTTTTATTTTTGATATTTGCAGGTTTGAAAATCTTAAATTCATTATTGTTTTTCATGATCTATCAAACTTAAATGAGGAATAAGCTGATTTATATAAATAAAAGCTTATTTAAAACTATAATCTCTCTTATTTATAATTCAAAAAAGAATTCTATTGCTATAGATAGTAAAAGGATTATTGTTATAATAAAAATATAAAGCAGATTCAACACTTTACATTTACAAAAGTAATCATATTTATTTTTTTAATCTTATGAAGGGTTAACTTTATTTTAAAAAAGGAAAACAAGGTTTATGAAGAAGAATTTCTTGAATATTTAAATAAATTAATACAGTAAGCTAAAAGAGAGAGTTTAACTAAAAAACGATCAACAAAATAATTAGAAAATGACATTTTTAAAGTAAATATTTATTTTTTTTTCTTGCTAATTATTTTTTAATATAATTAGAATTAAAGAATCTGATGAAAATAAAGAGATAAAAACTAATCTTAATTTATGTCTTAAATATATCTTTTTATTTATATTTATATATTGTACTTACAAATTAAATTGAATATCATCATAATTATTAATTTAATAAAATATAAATTTTAAAATGAAAATTGTTAAGTTATCATTGATTTTATTTATCTTTCTAATTGATACATTAGAATAATCATTTTATAATGACTCTCCTTAATAGAAAGGTTTAAATGATGGTTTAAACATTGATTCTAATCTAAAAATAAACTATCAAACAAATCAAAAAATTATAAAATAATGGGAAACATTTAGAATTTTTACTAACAGTACTTTTGATTTGATAACTTTAGAGAATCAAAGTTTTCAGAAGAAAATTGGTTTGATAAGCTTATTTTCCTTTAATAAAAAAATCATCCTTTAAGAGGTGTTTGGTTATCAAACAGATTAATCAAGCTTACATTTTTCTGATCATTTGCACATATTAAAGGATAAAGATTACTTAATTTTATAATACTAAGAAGCAAATTAAATATCAGCTAACATAACACAATAATAATAACTAGAGTTGTTTATAAATACCTTTATTTACAAATCAAGTGATCTATTAATAATCATAGTGAATAGCTTTTAACCAAAAGTATAATTGTATTTACAAAAAATATATGAAATAATTGATCAGAATGCTTAAATTATCACATTACATTATATTGCCTAACTAAAAGAATAAAAAGAAATTAGTGAATATGAATCTTAGCTTATGTAAACTAATTATTTGACAAAAGAAAAGCACAAGGGAATTTCTTTTTACAGCTAATATTACAACTCCTATGATTTACTAAAAACTAAAAAATAAATCATATATCATATGCTTCTTCCTAGCGTATTTTCTTATCTAATTACAATTGTTTTTTTTTACATTTTTTAATACAAAAATAGGAATTTAGCGATGAATTTCATAGATATGTTGAAGAACTAAAAATGATAATAAATTATTTTTAATAAAATAGACATGAAAAAAAATAAGTAAATTTTAAAAAATTTACCGAAACACTAAATTAATAATACAATTAATGAGTACTTCTTTTTAAACCAAAGAAAAAAAATATTTTAAAAAATATTCAAAAATTTAAAAAGTGATTTGTTAGCCCAACAAAAATACTTTAATATTGAAGTATTAATCTTTTATACTTAAAAAATAAATCAGCATTAAAAAGATAAATTTGTATTTCATAGTATTTAATTCAATCGACAGGGAAAAATTAAATTTCAAATGACTATATTCCATTTTAATATTCATTTTTGCTTTATGTAGGTTGGTACTATATTCCATTTTAATATTCATTTTTGCTTTATGTAGGTTGGTACTAT